>LVTN01000253.1:165661-331304 GCA_001649415.1 Musa itinerans
TCTCTCTCTCTCTCTCTCTCTCTCTCTCTCTCTCTCTCTCTCTCTCTCCATTGGAACACTGATTTGGAAAGCACGTATCCATAATGCATCGATCTTCTCTCAGAGGTATCTTCATGCGGATGTACACGTAACTTGGAGGAGCAAATTGAGGTGGCAAAGGAGCACGAGCAAAGATCCGATCCATCTCGAACCGAGCCTTTTGATAGGATAGCATGAACTCTTGATGCATGAATCTTCTTTTGGTAGCTAAGGATATGCATGAACTTTTTGGGCTTTCATTTGATGCCTCTTCTTTCACCAATTGTTTTTGTTAGAAAAAATGATTAGATGTGTATTTGGTAGATAATTAAAATATTACCCAATTAATTATGAGAGGAGCCTTCCTCGTGACTTTAGTTAGTTGGCTAAAACTTTTGTCATTTTACTTTAATTTTCTTATGCTTACTTCTTGTTGATGGTATTCATTACTAATCTTCGTGGCTTAGTGAGCAAACTCTCATTCATCACTCACACTTTGCAAAAGCTTGTCTTTCATTAAATCTAGTTAGGTGCGTAGCCAAAAGGTACTCTCGATCTTTGGCTCAAAGCAACGTCACTTGTTCCATTGAGCATTAAAGTAAATATGAATTAATATTTAATAAATATTCCTTAAGTTGGAATTGACAATGATGTCGTATTATAAATGTTAGATGCTAATACTATCTCAGGATAACATACATATGTATTTCAATATTTGTGGAACTTTAATATTTAAAAAAAAAATTAAAGTATATTATGATATTATCTAAAATCATAATATTACCAAAATTATTCAATAAATAATCAATATGATTTATGTCTTCTACAAGTTAAATATTTATTTATTTATATGATTATACTATTTATTTATTATATATCTAAGCGACATGATTTTTATTATGTAAGATCATATACTTTCATTCATTCATTTATATACATATATATATATATATTAAATAAATAATAAAAATATTAGAATAATAAATTTATCATATACTATCTAATAGACTTTAGAAATATAATCTTACCGAACATTTAGGAATATTGTTTTGGAAAGGAGCAATTTGGGGTGCAATGGAGCACCAGCTGAGATCCAATCCAATTAATATTTTGGTAGGTGGCATGCAATGAACTCCAAGGAATAATATTTCGGTAGGTGTATATTTGGTAGATGATTAAAATATGAGTCATTAATTTACGGGTTTGGTGGAAACACGTAAATTATTTGTCATATCTATAAAATCTCCATCAAGCTACAAACTTATTTGTCATATCTATGAAATATTGTTGACTATAAAATCTCTACCAAGCTAGAAACTTATTTGTCTTATCTTTTGTCTCTGTCTACTTACCAGTTGTCCAATCGGTCCTTTGGTTTAGAATTCGCATTCATGATATTTAATATTAGTCTCAAATTTTAGTGGGCTAAGTTGAAATCACTATCGGGGAGTTGATTTTTTGTATTTACGAAGAAGTTATAGCTATAAAAAGACCTCTATTCCCGTAGGAGTGAGACGTTTTCTTAAACTTGTCATAACATCATCGATTTTTCTTTGATTAATCACATGCATTTATGAAGAAATTATAGCTATAAAAAGAACCTCTATTCCTGCATGAGTGAAACATGTTTTTAAACTCGTCACGACATCATCGATTTTTCTTTGATTAATCACATGCATTTACGAAGAAATTATAGCTATAAAAAAGACTTCTATTCCCACATGAGTGAGACGTTTTCTTAAACTCGTCACAATATCATCGATTTTTCTTTGATTAATCACATGCATTTACGAATAAATTATAGCTATAAAAAAGACTTCTATTCCCGCAGGAGTGAGACGTTTTCTTAAACTTGCCACGACATCATCGATTTTTCTTTGATTAATCACATGCATTTACGAAGAAATTATAGCTATAAAAAAGACCTCTATTCTCGCAGGAGTAAGATGTTTTCTTAAACTCGTCACGACATCATCGATTTTTCTTTGATTAATCACATGCATTTACGAAGAAATTATAGCTATAAAAAAGACCTCTATTCCTGCAGGAGTGAAACATGTTTTTAAACTCGTCACGACATCATCGATTTTTCTTTGATTAATCACATGCATTTACGAAGAAATTATAGCTATAAAAAATACCTCTATTCCCGCAGGAGTGAGACGTTTTCTTAAACTCGTCACAACATCATCGATTTTTCTTTGATTAATCACATGCATTTATGAAGAAATTATAGCTATAAAAAAGACCTCTATTCCCGCGGGAGTGGGACGTTTTCTTAAACTCGTCAAAACATCGAAGCTTCTGTAAGCAATGATCAAAATCATTAAATGTAAGACTTTTTGAATTTTATGCATCAAATATGAGCTTTAATCCTGAATTCAGATGCAAGGATAACAAAAGAATGTACAAATGAAAATACATGAACATGACAAATATTTCTATTGAGGAGCATATAACTCTGCACACACAGTTGGATCTCTAAAAAGAATATTTTTACGGCTTAAATTGTCATTTGAAAATAGAATATATATATATATATGTATATATATTCATGAAATCTAAGATTTATAGTTATGCTCCTAGCATTGACTTGAGTACTAACAAATGGCAATGCTACATGATTTGGACCGACGTGATCGTGGAGGTCCTTGCATCGTTAGTCGTACGAGTTGGGTTGGGTTGGGTTAAGCAAACATTGGATTGGTTCTTCGAGTCTTCTCCTCATGAATTAGAGGCATCATGTTATCCATATGCGGCGGGCAAATTATACATTATATGATGTATTTGGACTTTATTAGTATTGTGAGCTTAATATTTGAATCTTTATAGTTCTAAAAATAAGATAAATAATCTTATTTATCCTAGTACCGTCAATTGTATTGATGAAAAACACATTGAATTAATGCAAAAATAATTTTAACATCACGAAAATAAAAAGAACATTGAAATTACCTTTTTGTTGATTATTTTTGTGTCGATCCATCATGTGGTGTTACGTGTTATATTTTTCATCAATACAATGGATGATGTTAGGATGAATTAGATTTTTTTAAAAAAATAATAATATTATTATTTTTTTAAATACAGAAAGCATCATGTTAATAAGGTTAAATATAAAGGGTAGCATATGGGTGGTGGAGGGGGATGTACACGATGAACTCGAAGGAGGTGCATCGGAGAGCGAGTAGAGGCCCGATTGAATTCGAACCGAGACTTATGGGAGGCGACTATGAAGTCGAAGGATGCATGAATATTATTTTGGTAGGTAAGCAAGAATATGCATCAATGAAATGAATTGTTGTTGGGTCTTTGATTTGATACTTCCTCCTTTTATGAATTAGTTTTTATTGTGTATTTCATTATATATTTGGTAGATAATTACACGATTCGGACAAGCTTTAATCGGTGAAAAAGGGGTCAAAGCTACTCCTATTCCATTACTCAAGAATTAGAATACAAAAGGAAGCTTTGTAGATCAAAGCAAAAAAATAATATAATTGAAAGAGTCATTCTTTTTCTTAAAAAATATATATCTAATTATCTTTATATATTGAACTAATTAGTACGTTGTTAAATTTCTTTTTCTATAATTAGGAATTGACAGGGAATATTTCGATATCACCTCATAGCGATAACCAATAGCCACATTGAAACCAACGTGACGTCTCGAAGTTGAAGTGACACACATGCACGATATAATCACGAAGCAATGTAGCGAACTCAAAGCGATGCAGCGGATTCGGGAACGACGCACAACTGCCTCTGAGATTGTACAAAGCAACTCCACACAACGTGGAACTAGAACAGTCGACCCATGTCATACAGGGGAAATGAAGCGATCGTCTGGTCATTAACAACTTGCTTTCAACCGACCCTTAGGGTAAGGTATAAATCGTAACCCCCTGGCTAACGCTGGGGGTGGATTTGAAACACTCAACACTACCATCAAAAAAACTAACTTAAGTTTCAAATGGGTTGAGCGAGAATCCCCCTCTCGATATTCACTTGTTGTACAGGGAACCAACGCTGGAGGCAATCTCGGCTCCTCCTCGGGCTAGACTAAGAGCTGCCAACTATTTTTCCGACCTTACCCTCATCTCTACCTCAGAACATCCAATCGACGCTCTAGCATGATCAAAATTGAACCAAGCCGTGCCAAACCCTGGACAACAACCATGAATCAAACACATTCAAAATATATCAAAACTCTCATGCCTCTTAAATCGGTACATATGTAATATATAAATAAATTATATATATATAGGTGAGAGAAATACCTTCCAATTGTAAAGTTTCGTATGATTTGGACCCGATGGCTAATTTTAATATACTAATTCTGTGCTCTCGAAAAAGAGAAGCAAAAACATAGTAGCAAACATTCCTCGGCGTTTCTCCGTGCCAACAACTAAAAAGCTAACCTTCTTCACGGCATCACCTCCTGTCTTCGAGCCTCACTCCCATTAAGGAGGAGCCACACCACCCCATTTAGGAGGAATCGACATGACATATGTCATAATGGGAAGTGTTAGGTGTGCACGCATTAAGGAGGAATCGACATGACATTTATCATAATGGGATGCGTTAAGTGTGCACAGCAAGTGTAAGTGCTAAATGTCAAGAAAATATTTATGAAGAGATTGAAAAAACGATTATAAAATAATTTCGTATTAATAAATATTAAAATAGTCAGATATTATATATTAAATATGACCTATAATTTAAAATTTAAAATGTTAAATTAAATTAATATTTAACAACATTGATCACGAGGCTTTTTATTAGTATCATATTATTTAGATTTGAAATATCCAACACAATTATTTTCTTTAAGTAGTTTAATATTAGGTTTCTATTAACGTCAACATTGATGCATCATGCGATGGTGCGGTAGCAAGCACACATCTATTCGTGCTATTCGATCGATAAAAGATGGCGGGCCATTTTGGGTATTCAAATGCTTCTTCATCATTAGCGAGCTTAGTAAATCAATATCTTACATTGACATGACAACTGCGTGACAATGAATGTTCGATTATTGGTGGAGTTCCTACGCCAATAATTGATACCGTGTCTGTTTTGGGTGAAGTGCTATCTATTTTCAGTAGTTATAATTATATTTTGAGTCATAATTATTGTTTGAGTTGATAAATATTTATAGAAGTTATAATTATATTTTAATTAGTTGATAGAGTTCTAATTAAATTAAAATTACTTAGTAAATTAGGATTTATTCTTGTAAACAATTTGAGTACTCGATTTTTAGGGTTTTTAAAGGGGGTTAAGAGAATTTGTCGGGTTTATATGGGAGGTGAATAAGATAAGCCTTACTTGAGTGAGGATAACTCAAGAGCATTGTAATTAATATTATATATTAAATAATTTAATTTTTTTTCTTGAATATAGATGGGATTTGCTGAATCGTGTTAATCATGCATTGACTTTTTGGTATTTTTTTTTTTACTGATCTTTAGGCATTTTCTTTTGGTTTTAGAACTCCCCTCCTCCTCCTCGACAAAGTGATATCAAAGCTTAAAAGATTTGGTGATTAAAGATTTAACAAGAATATGATCGGTTGTTTCTGTTGACTTTATTATGAAAAAATTTGATGGAAAAAATAATTTGAAGGTGAAAGATAGATATTCTTGTTCAATAAGACATTGCAAAAAATTCAAGGGACGAACATGCAAATAATAAAAGATGAGCAATGAATATTGAAAAGAGCTTGAGGCAAGTGTGTGAGTACTATTCATCTTTACATTATCCATAATGTTATCAATAATATTATTAATGATGGCTCTGATATGATTCTTTGGGATAAGTTAGAAACTTTTTATCAATGATATTATTAATGATGGCTCTGATATGATCCTTTGGGATAAGTTAGAAACTTTTTATCTATAAAAAAATTAACTAACAAGTTATATCTAAAGTAAGGTTATATAAGTTATGATCGAGGATGACGAAGACTTAGTAAAGCAAAGCATTTGAACATATTCAAAGGAATATTTGATCAATTAAAAAAAATTGATAAAGAAGATATATGATAGTTTTTGTTTTAGAAAAAAGAAATGAGAAAAAAATGTTGACGAGTACTCCTGTTGTAATGGTTGCGGTGTGAAAAAGGATATAATAACTCAGAAATAAGTTGAAAAATCTTTAATGTCTTATGCTATTAGGAAAAAAGAAAATTTTGATAATACGATGGTGAGACATTAGCTATTGAAGGTGAAGGTCGACAAGAAGGATTTTTTGATATGAGTATATTTTAGTATGACAAGTTACAATAAAAAATTAGATTGTTGGATGATGTCTAGTGTTATATATGTAAAGAGTGTGAACATATATGATAGTTTTTGTTTTAGAAAAAAGAAATGAGAAAAAGATGTCGATGAGTACTCCTGTTGTAATGGTTGAACCGTTTGAAAGAAAGTATACTAAAGACCTTAGAGAGCTAAAATCAAGTTGTATGTGTAAGAGATTATAGGTACTTACAATAGTAAACTTTGTTCATGGTAAATAAATAAATAAATGGTGATATTCATGATTTTTAGGCCACATATTATTGTAAGAAAAATAATTTTGCTAGTAGTAAAATAATAAGATAAACGTCTTTCTCCGGAATCAAATAGTGTTAATGATTTAGTTCCGAATAGACATGATACATTAGGGTGTTTATTGGAATCATGTGATGAACCTTGAAGTGATTTGATTGGTGTAACTGTGATGAATTCTTCGAGCTAATGGTTCAATTCTTATAGGAGGCATAAAGTAAAAAAAAAAAACTCACCAAGGTGGAGATTATTATAGTTAATAAAAGGGTGTTTATTGGAATCATGTGATGAATCTTGAAGTGATTTGATTGGTGTTACTGTGATGAATTCTTCAAGCTAATTCTTATAGGAGGTATAAAGTAAAAAAAAATACTCACCAAGGTAAAGATTATTATAGTTAATAAATAGATTTAGAAGTGACGAATCGTACTTGAGTCAATATAACTAAATGGTCTTATAATTGATCTCACGTATTGAAAAGTTATTTTTTTTTATAAATATATGTGAGATTTATCGGATCACATTAATTTTATATTACTTTTATGATATATTATCGATATCTAATTTTTTTAAATTTAAAATTCTCTGAATATTTTGGGTGAAGATGCTACGTGAGCTCCTACGTCAATATATTGGATACTTTTAAAGATGATCTTTAAGATTCCTAGATAGAATTATTCATATCTATACAAGAGATGCGACCAATCGTACTTGAGTCAATATAACTCAATGGTCTTATAATTGATCTCACATATTGAAGAGTTATTTTTTTATAAATATAGATGAGATTTATCCAATCACATTAATTTCATATTAATTTTATGATATATTATTGATATCTTAACACCAATTCATCAATGTAACAACGTTTTCTTGTCGTTTGCTATAATTGTGATAGGCAAACCGACGCAAATAATACATCGCAACTGTTACGAGTGACTGTGGAGCGGCTAATCTAAAATATAATTAATTATGTATACCCTTCTCCACATTTCAAATAATATATATATATACACGACGTCATATGTATTACCTGTGACGAATCTAACAAACGTCGGATACCGCAAGGCTCTCGCAGCCGATCACAGCTCGACACGTTGCGCGACATGAATGCTAATCCGAGCGACGTGCCTCCACGTCACCCATCACGATGCTCTCTCTCATTATTAATCCAAAGCTTCATCGTTAAGCAAAAGGCTCGCGGGAGAGATTGCGTGTCAAAGGCTTCCGCCAAATCGAGCACGTGAGAGGCACCATTAATCGCCGGATTCCTATTTCTTCTTCTGCGGTAACTCTAACCGGCAAAGTAATCATTAGTACCGGATTATGCGCACAAAAGATATGTCACAAGAAATATTTTCTAATTTAATTACTAGTAATATTTGTGTTTTATAGAAATTAATTAACTTTAAGATGGGATTCGATTCCAACGTTACGTCTTTTGGTGGAAACGCAAGTTGGCATCCTACTTTTCGGCGGTTAACTGATGCCTCCGGTTAGCTCACTCGGCGGTGATCTTACTCTCCAGGATGCCATGCTTGCTACAGCCGCCCCGTCACACACGCACGCACGCACGGAAATAGAACCGAGCATGAGTCTGGCGTCGGTTTCCGGAACTTTATATAGCTAACCGGAACCACCGAAAACGACAAAGTCAACTACTCCCGATGGCTGCTATTCTTGCTTGTGATTGGTTGGATCTCTTAACTGAAACGGAACCGACGCGGCACCACAACGGCCCCTACGACGTTTTAGCCGCCTCCGCCCACCCTTCCGGAGCCATCGGACGGACGAGAACCCAGTTGCTGCCGCGGAGCGTCGAGCCTCGTGGATCGCTAGATTACATCTCCGGCCGTCCTTTTTCTCCGCGCTGCTCCCGCCCCTTTCCCCGCCGCCCTGACCGGCCATCGCTCGTCGGAAGCGGCTCCGCGTTGCGGGCGACAAACGCCTCCCTTGGTCGCGGCTTGGTCGGGGTTGGTGTCTCGTGGCAGGAGGTGGACTTGGTAGCCTTCGAGCTGGAGGGGAAGGAAGACTTAGGGTTCTTCTGCGGAGACTTTTGGTGCGATCTCATGGAAGCCAAGGCGAAGCCGGAGAAACGTATCCTGCGTTTCGTTTTCCGTTTTCTGATATGTTATCTCCTGGTTCTCATGGTTTTCTGGTCAGATCTATTGTATGTTCAATACTTTTTAGTCTTCTATGAAGTTTCGGTTTGGGATTTGCTTTGCTTCATAGATTTTTCGAAGATCTTAGCTTTGGGTTAAACAACATTAGGGCTCTCCCGTTTCCGCTTTTTCCCTCGAATTATTAGCTCAGATGATCGTTTGTTTCTTTGTTTACACGTTCTTTTTCTGATAGATCGATCATTGACTGGATCTTGTGGAACTCTCGCTGGTTTATGGTTACTTCGTAAGGATTAAGTTGTCCTTTCCTATCCAAAAAGAAAGAACAAAAAAGAGGTTAGGTTGCCCCTCGATGCACGTAACTTGGTGGATCTATTTCGTTAGTCTCTATTAAGCTTGTCTGTTCCTATCTGGGTCAAACGAGTTAAAGAGTAATGGGAGTTCTATCATAAAGCTCGTGGTTCGATTTTTTCCGGAGATCGTAGATCGATCTTTCAATGTTTTGGATCTCCCGATCGATGGAGCTACCTTATGATCTTCTTTTTGTTATATCGGAGTGAAAATGATTGGCTATATGTTATTGTCTGTAGATAATTTATGGTTTATTCCTAATGATTAAATTGCCTTTTCCTATCCCTTAAAAGGGGGATTAACGTGTCTTTTAGATGCAAGTAACTTGACGGAGCTATTTTGTTAGGTTCTACCAGGCTTATCTGTTCCTGGGGTCAACTGTGATAAAGATTATGAAGAATTTTATTGTAACCCCACCGATGTAGGATGTTGACCAACGAAATATCTTGTTTTTTGAAGACTTATGTAGATCTGGCAAGGTTAAAATGGATTAACCGGCACAAATAGGACTTTTATATGGTCTCAAAGTCTTGTCATTGTTTCATGATTGGGGATGGAAAACCGTGTGAGCTGATACTATACAGCCTTATTTCTTCATGCATCCATCAAGTTATCAATGTTTTACTTGCCATTCTGTATGGAAGACCTTGACTTTTCACTATCCAGCAATTGAGGATTCAATGAGGAAATTGAAGATTGATGCATCGATGAAAGTCAACAGTATCAACGTGGTATGCTATAGTTTTAAGTTGTTTGGTAATGAAATTCTGCACTTTTTGGCTTCACTTATCTTTTTCTTTTGATTTTGCCCAGCTAACTCTGGTGCTTCTATTCTAATTTGTTTTTGACAAACACGATACTGATACGTATGCTTGCTTTTCTGTTTAGTCTGGGGCACAAGGTGCAAGCCAATCTGATTCAATATCCTGCATCTCCTCAGGAGATGCAACGAGCAGCATCAAAGAAACTGAGGTGGATCAAGAGCCTTTGATGGGTGACCAGGGCATGCATTACTACGGCTACTATTATCCAGGTTTTTTTTTAAAACTTTTCTGGTTTGCCTAGATTTTTTTGATGTGTATTTTGCCTTTTATCTCATAGTTAGATGGAAACAGGATCTACTGGTTTTTTGGGGGAATGGGACGATCGATTTTGTGTCCAGAGAACTGACAACTTGCAAGTTCAGCATCCTGTAAGTTTCTACTTTGAACTTTATATAAAAGCTTGGGACCAACAATAGCTTAGTGTTTATGTCTTTAATGCAGATATTATTCTCATTCTCAGCAAAAATTGTTGTCATGATGTTGCAGTTTTAAAAATATTTATCCTCCCCTAAGCTCGTGACTTTTCCTGGTTTTGTTTTTTATGTCTGGGGAACTTCCTTGTGGTAAAGATGTATCCTTTATGTAATACCTATTGCATCTTTAAATCGGAAGGTTTTAGTATTTATAGAAATGTAAAGCAGCAACCTTTTTCTATACACAGTTTCCATTTCCATTTGAAGGCCATCCCACACCTCATGTCTACTAAATTGAAATGATACATCAGTTATCTGATTGTCAATCTAATGTATGTATAAAAAATAGGAAATTAAGTGAAAAAGCCTATAGCAAAATCCGACTGTTACCGCTTCTGGAGTGGCTTGGTTGTGGTTCTGTATTTTTATGGTCACCCTTAAGAGCTGTATGATATAAACTGTTGCACTACTTAAATTAATTGAGCCCCTGGCTTGTTGTTCCTTTTTAGCTGCTCTTGTAGAATCACAATGATTGCACTCGGTTTAAGTTGGTTTATATATAGTGTTTACACCATCTCTTTTCCGTTTTGCTTCAGGGTATTCAAGCAGATAATGGTTCAGTTATGTACTACTTCCCAGGTTATCAAGCTGGATACACTCCTTACAGTCCACTCTTACCAGCGATGTATGGTGTAGACGGACAATTCTTGAGCCAGTCATATTGTCCAAATCTAATATCCCCTCAAGCACTTGTTTCTCCAGGACCTCTTCCACAGCAAGTTGCTTATGGACCTGAGTTGGTTCCAGCATACCCATGGGACCCATCTTTTTTCTTCGCAGATGAGATTCAAGGGAGCAGATTTGCAGTGGATCCGACAAAGCCACATTATAGACCAAATCTTTCATCCGAGGGTCATACCGTTGCTCCTTCGAGAACATTTCCAGCCTCAAAATCAGCCTTGGGAACAAAAGGGTCCTCGCTAGTGTCTGATATGTCGCATCCTACTATGATTCATAATCAATCTCAGAAACCTACGAAGAAGGTAATACATTTTGTTTTCATATGTAGTGCATCTATTTTGTCAGACTGGCTTCTTGGCAATGTGTATTGCAAATGCTATTGCATATTCTGAACACTCATGGACCTTAATGGTGCCAGGCTTCTGCTGCTGTTCTCTCCAAAGGTTATGATCCGGTGAACAAGTTTAATGCATATGTTAACCAAGGGAAAGGTCCACTATTTTATCCGAGCAGCATCATTGACATGAAAGAAAATGGACAAAGCTGGGTTGATGATGTGAAGCTGAAAGTTAGAAATAAGCTAAATAGCTGTGGCGATCTTGACTTGCTGAATGAACAGAATCGTGGCCCCAGAACAAATGGTAACAAAAGTACCTCTCAGGCTGATATTGATTCTCTCAAAACGCTTGATGATAAGAATGATGGTGACAGCATTTCAGTTGCTATTATTAACAAGGATGAATACAACCAGCCTGATTTCCAGACAAAATATGAGCATGCTTTATTTTTTGTAATAAAATCATATAGTGAGGATGATATTCACAAGAGCATAAAGTATAGTGTTTGGGCTAGCACACCAAATGGGAATAAAAGGGTTGACAATGCTTTTCAAGTTGCACAAGAGAAGATGACAGAAAAGGGTAGCAACTGTCCAGTGTTTCTCTTCTTTTCTGTAAGTTGACCAACCTTTGTACATGTTAGATGTGATCTTTGATTTGCCTATAACTATTTACTGAGTGCATGTGATAATTTGCAATCACTTGCATTTTAGTCACCCATACAGGAGTACATATTACTGCACTTCTATCTGAAACATTCATGCAAATGTTTGCATTGTGACAAAAATGAATTTTCTATTGGGGAGACCTTTTGTTACTAAAAATTAAAAATAGTAATGCTAAAAATTTAAAAATGATCTTGTTTGTTTTTCAAATCTCTTACTCATCTCTTCTTGCATAATTAGCATGTTTAGAAAGTAAAATTTCTGTTATTTACCATATAGTAGATGCATATGCGGTGATTCATGACTGTGTTTATATTGTTGTATGTTTAAGTGCAACATGACTCTGACTCATAGCATTGGGGTTTCTGACATGTATTAGCAGTATTGTGTTGGCAGTGACTTTGTTCTAATGAGTCCTTAGGGAATTAAACCATAGTTTTTTATTTGCTTATATTTTTTGAAAATATGATCCTTAGGTCAACGCAAGCGGTCAGTTCTGTGGTGTAGCTGAAATGACTGGCCGAGTTGATTTCAGTAAGAACATGGACTTTTGGCAACAAGACAAGTGGAATGGATTTTTCCCAGTAAAGTGGCACATAATTAAAGATGTGCCAAACCTGCAGTTCCGTCACATAATTTTGGCGAATAATGACAACAAGCCTGTTACAAACAGCAGGGACACACAAGAGGTATGCCTTTCGAAACAATTTTCTCTGTTTGATAATTATGATGCTTTTTTTACGTGCTCGAGAAAGTTCAAGTTTTCTGTATCATCCACATCTTGTCAAGCTTTCTCAAAATTTGGCCTAGAGAATTTTTTATTTTGATTTTGGTGTCGACAAAATTGCTCAAGATTGAGGACTCATTAAAAATTAAGTCCTATGACAATTATGTACAAATAGGGTTGAAGAAGAAACTTTATAATGTATAATTAAACATTTTGTAAAGTAAAAAAAATTGAACATTCCCATGCGGTATGAATCTTTCTGTTTAGTCTTTCATCCCTAGTCTAGGAATATCGGTTGCACTTCCAAGGTTCTTTAGAAATTTTTTGCTGATGAACTATAGCTTTGCTTTTTATGTTTAACCTTTTCTCTTTGCAACTTAACTGATTAGTTAATTGTGTCATGTGGATCATACCTCTATATGATATCCATTATTAGACATGATACTGACAGAACCTAAATCCCTGTCAGGTGAAATTTTCCCAAGGCATTGAGATGTTAAGCATTTTTAAGAGTCATTCCTCCAAAACATCTATATTGGATGATTTTGGCTTTTATGAGAATCGGCAAAAAGCAATGCAAGATAAGAGGAACAAGCCAACTACTCCGCCTTTGGTGAATTCACTGGTAAATCTGTACTATTCATCTGTTTCAAGGTTGTTAATTTTCAATGTTTTAATTTGCCTAAATGCTTGTTACTTTTTATCTCAGTATTCTCTAGTGTGATTATATTTGGATTAATAAAAATGCCTTGTACAGAAAAGGTTATATTATCAAATGTTCACTTCGAGATTCTTTCTTTGGAATGTATGAGGTCAATTGAATTAGCTATTTCAAACAGCAGTTAAACTGAGGGGATATGCCCCCTAGTCAATAAAGTTATACTAAACATAGACAATAAACTACACTAAGTAATTGAGATAATTGTTTTAGCTGTTTGGTCGGTTTGTGTTAAATGCATAAGGGTAAGGCTTTATTGTTCCTATTTTAGATATATGCAAATATATTTTTGACATAAAGATTGATGCAGTCATTTGCAAGTCACTTATCCATGCATGATTTCTATTTTTGCAAGGCCTTCCATGTTATGTTGATAAGCGCTGTTTGCGTGCCTCATGTGATTGTAATATGGCATGTCTTTGTGCTTGTAATTCTTTTTTGGTGCAAATACTTCCCGGTAGTAAAAGTTTCCATCATTTTTCGTATTTCTTATTTTCTGATACATTTTTCTGCAGCCTAAAAATGTTGAATCAACCAAAGTCCCAAAGCTAGGTGATTCAAAGTCCCAGCCTCCCGACCTTGCGTCAGTTGAGGTGAAGGAAGGACTCCAGACTGGGATTGCTTCAAGGAAGTGAGCTCCTAGGAACTGAGGTGCTCGTCTGAACTGGAAATCGTAAAGCAGCAACATTTGGAAGGAAGAACCCATCAATTTGGTGGGAGTTGAAGGAAAAATAAATGCTGCCAACAGTGGGGAAATAAGAACAAGGGCCCATTTGGAATATCTCCCCATGAGCAATCGTTCAATGATCCGGGAGAAATCAAACTGCTTTTAGCAATGTGCCAGACAGGCATTCGGGTGAACTGGAGCCCGATGATCCTGCAAACTCTGGTGGTGGAAAGATTAGGATTCTTAACTCTGGTGGTGGAAAGATTAGGATTCTTATTTCTTCTCCGAATGTTGTTGGGCACCCACCCCATGTTCATCCTTGGGGAATCGAGGCGGCCAGATTGTTGTTGGGTTGGTGGCTGCTCTCTCCCTGCAGCTTTGGAGTAAAATGGGTGTATCCCAAGCTTTGCTTGGTCACCAAGTTAAAAGTTGTATGATCGAAACTCGAAAGAAAGAGCAAAAAATACAAAAGAAACTTTCAATACTCGCTCAGTCGATGTCTGTAGTTAGTGCGAAATATGTGATCGTTCAAGAAAAATATTATATCATCAATAATTTCTAGCTGGAACACAAACTATGTTTGCATTATGTCATCAACATTATACCATCAATCATTGCCCCCTTTGGTGCTCCAAAGAATTATTGATGGCTGAGTTGAGATTGTTAAAGCGGCTCAAATCATTGTTGCTTTGGTTTCTTCCTTGGAAGGTTTGGCAAACTTGGAGGGCCTCCCTCCACACTATAATTCGTCAGCTGTGTTGCGGTGACAATCGATATACATGTGTATGTATATATCTTGAGATAGATTGGTGACCCACTGCCACCATTTTCCGGAGTCTCATAATTAGGGTTCGAGTTCGACAGGGAGGGGCTGTGCTGTTCCTCCATCAGCCGATGTCTTTTTCCTCTTCTGCTCCATCTCGATGGAGATGGCAGCCTCCATCCAAATGATCCTTCCCTCGTCTGACGAACTCTCAACAGGGATCCTTGATTTCCTCTTGGCCTCGAGGCAAATATAATAAATGATCCTTCCTTCGTCTGACGAACTCTCAACAGGGATCCTTGATCGGACGATTAAACTACGGCACGATGTGCTCATAACGTTGATATATGTGGTAGGATGTCAACATATGACACCCATAATCCGCCTGATTTGGCTCGTCTGATGAAGTCCCTAATAAACAAAACTGCGAACAGCCTATCAGACTGCTGCATGTCTTCTTAGCATGACCGTCATATGAGGAGAAAGAAGAGAGATTTAAGAGTACCGAATGGTTCAGACGATTGAGATGGGACTTGTCACCTCCACAATGATAATAAAAGTTCACTCGTAATTTGGATGACGATAGTGATGCGTCGGAAAAATGAGAGACACCACAACAGAACGGCACGGCTCCAAATCAATTTCACCATGTACGGCCATCTATAAAGCAAAACATCAACTGCTTGAAGCTTCAGGCTTGAGTTCCGGTGGGCATCGACGACCTGCTCTTCTCCTACGGCGTCTCCTACCTCTCGCTCTTCACTTCGTCGCTCCTACTCCTGTCGCAGCTTGGCTCCACACTCCTCTCATCGCGCTTCATGTTCACCGTCCCTTGACCTCATCCGATATTAATTGGCAGCTCCGTCCTTCCCGTGCCGAACTCGTCCGATAGCCTCTCCGACGTACATCTCATCCACTTGTATTGGAATATCGAAAAGTCACATTTGAGAAAAGAATTGCAGCCTTTATTTTTATCTTATTAGAAGTGGTATGATATGTTTATGGATTGATGATGATATTGAAATGATTAATATATTATTTTTAATTTTGATGATGATATCAATGAATTTAAGTAATAAATAATATATTAAGTTTAGTGAGAGTCGTTAAAGATAGAAAAATTAAGTATAGATATAGGTCGAAAAGATTGAAGATTTTTTAATTTAATTATTTACTCGTTTATCATTGTTTATTATATTTATTTTTCTCATGAAAGTCTAAGCTAATTGAATTTTACACAAAAATTAATTTATTCAATCTTAAGATTCTAACGTTGCCGGAATAATGATATTATTTATATGATTATAAATTATTTAATTAAGTCAATATAGATTTTGACTAATAAGATTTCAGTAGCTTTTAGAAAAATTGGCCAAATTGTATATTAATGAGATAGTAGACTACATGATGTGCCAAAATTATGTCAAATATATATCTCTTAGTTGTTTCATGCCTTTTTCAAAAATATTTATATAAATGTTTGGGGACTAGTCTAAATTTTAGCATTACTTTTCATGCATCAATAGATAATCAACTAGAAATAATTATATAACTTCTTATGAGGTTTTTTGGATTAAAAAAAATATTTGGAGGATTTTTTTTTCATAATAACAATAATAGATATTAGAGAAGTATTAGAATGATCTCATATTACATGACATAAATATATTTTGATGATAATTAATGAAAGAAGGTATTTGAGATTTGACATAATTGAAGCAATATTTGAAAGATTACGTTGAATAGAAATACATACTTGTAATTCATGATAGACATAAAAAAATTTACTGTGATACCAAGAGATATGAATCAAACTCTATATTAAAAATTGAGTCACATATATATTGGATCTTTTAGATTTTAAAATTTTAAATATCATAATATATTTTACATGTTAATGTTGAAGAAATATATTTAGAATCATTATGAAGTAATTAAATTAGAAACAACAACACTTTAAAAAAAAAATTACCATATGATGAATGGCCTATTCATATTGTTCATATCTTGTGTGTAGTAAAATCATAATGAGAAAAAAAATATATTTGAAAACTTATAGATATCCCTGAATAATCTTCGGATTCATACATGTCAAAGTCTAAAAGACTAAGTTTTCGTCTCGGCGATATGTAATATCTTATATTCTACTTATCAATCTATATATAATTATTTATTTTATGAAGAATTTATATATAAAAATAAAAATCCTAAATAAAAGAAATAATTTAGTTTGTAACGAAGCATAGTACAGAAATACTTATTCTATGTCATACTAAGAGAATATTTCATATCATAAGAACGTATTCTTTGTATTATCTAATCTTATTCAAAGTATCATAAGAGTAAATAGATTTTTTTATATGATTTATAATTTGATATTTATTTTGAATTTATGGCCATTCATACGTTTTAAATTAGATTTTCTGTCAAGAATTGGATTGAATTTTGTATGATATTATAAGACCACAAATTATAAGATACTGACTAACAGATTAATATATAATTGATCGAGTTTTTGCAGTATATTATTAATTAGAGAAAAGGAGA
The DNA here is from genome assembly GCA_001649415.1 of Musa itinerans. Lineage (NCBI taxonomy): Eukaryota > Viridiplantae > Streptophyta > Magnoliopsida > Zingiberales > Musaceae > Musa > Musa itinerans. The sequence goes on from LVTN01000253.1 coordinate 183,108, forward strand.
GTGAGAGAGAGAGAGAGAGATAAGATCCGCTCATCAAGCCGAAGTCTGCGGCCATAAGATTAAGATTGGCTTGCGACAGCAACCAAAATCATACAGGGAAGGAAAAAGAAGAGAACACAAGTGGTCTCTTTCTTCTCTTCGATTCCCTCCCCTTCATCCATATCCGATGGAAACCTTGTCGCTTAAGCAACCCCATCACTCCCACCTCGACGAAGAAAGAGGAGGTGATGGCACAGACACAGCCCTCGAAGGTTGAACTGCTTCTTCCCTTCGATCGTCACCGACACAGCCGTCTTCCTCGGACCTGCTGACCGGGGTGAAATAGTGGTAGCAAAATATGTCGTTACGTACATCGAGGTTGAACATAATTTTGGATCTCGTGTTAGGATATATATAGTTCGATCATAATCGTTCCTAACTCCAACTTTTCATGTTACTCGGTAACCATAAACTTCTTTCGACTACTGCAAATAAACGTAGTGGGATAGACTACGACTATCCCTTGTCTCCGTTACTAGAACAACAGGGAGCAAAAAACTATACAAAACATGTAAGCGAGGAGAGGGGATGACGACGAAGGGCTCGCTATGGACATTTAGTTACCAATATTTAGCAGCAATGAGCAAGTGGAAGTCAAAAGGAAATTGGTTCCTTAACGACTACTGCAAATAAACGTAGTCGGATAGACTACGACTATCCCTTGTCTCGGTTACTAGAACAACAGGGATAAGTGAGGAGAGGGGATGACGACGAAGGGCTCGCTATGGACATTTAGTTACCAATATTTAGCCGCAATGAGCAAGTGGAAGTATATGTATTTTGGTACGAAAAGATATCAGTGGTTCGAAATAGTTTAGACTCATATGTGTAGAATATGTGTAGAATTGTTTAAGGTACCTACCAAACGAAAACGTCAAGTTTCCAAAAAAATCATATGAGATGTTTTTGAGTTGAAAATCTCAAATTTTCGATGAGATCGTCCGAGAAGCTATCTGCATGAAGATTGAGGTTGAATGAGGTTTCCTGAGTCGATCCATTCGATACCTAGGTTTGTTTGAGATACCTATCAAACGGAAATATCAAGTTTTCGAAAAAATCATACGAGATGTTTTTGAGGTGAAAATCTCGAATTTTCGATGAGATCGTCCGAGAAGCTATCTGCATGAAGATTAAGGTTGAATTAGGTTTTCTAAATTTGATCCATTCGACACCTAGGTTAGAATCAAGATAAATAAGTATAATTAATAATAATAAAAAAATAATATATATTTTTAATATTCAAGTTAATAATCCGATAAGTACAACCATTAACGATAACGATAGTGGCGGTGGCTGTGGCTGTGGCTGTGGCTGGGCAGGAGGAACTGATGGTCATACGAGCAACAATGCCATGGCCTTGGCCTTCATGGTTGTTAATCGTTGAACATCGCATCCATTCATTCAGCCCAGGCGTAACACTCGTCGTCTCTCTTCCTCCACATCGAATCCTGGTGTCGTATGATGTCATAGGCTCTATGCTTACTCACCATGCGTTAGCAATGCCCATGGCATGGACTGTACCTTGCGCCAGAAGCCGTGCTGGCATGGCGCACGCCGAGCGACATGATCCGCCACATGCAACCCATGATACTTACTGCGCTCTCCAACTTCCTCGCTAGTACTCTCTACGGATAGCGTGGAGAGTCGTATACAAGAAGGCTCGAAAACACTTTGACGTCCTCAAGTCTCTCGCGCGGATAGGAACGAGGATTCCTCCGCCGCGTGCCGCCAAAACTTGCAGCGGAGGAGTAGATGTTGAGGTGTGCAACGACGGTGCGCCCGATGCTCCAAGATGGCCTACGTTTCCGCAATCTTCGTTCCCATGTCTGACGGAGAGTCCAACGTCGTCGAGAATCCCCTCCCTGCTGCCGCGTTTTAACGGAGATCCACACCCTAACCAGTAGGCTCACTGAGACTTGATGAATTAGCTAATTTCATGTCCCGTGATCTGAAGCACCATTTCCACGGCTACCGATGATTCCATAGAGATCACCATCGTGTATTCCTAATGGAAGATATCTTCTTCTTCCTCCAAAGGCAGTACTAGTTGGATCTCACACACACCCATCCTGCGGACCTCATGAGTGACGTGGACATGATGTCAGTGCCATCGTCACTAAAATTTTCATCACAAACTTGATCACGGGTCTGTGTCTCGGCCAGGCTTTTGTAAGCGGCTCTCTCGCCTTTCTCGCACGCGTGGACTCCACACGTGCATATTAGCGAGAAAATTCATGCTGAAATTTCTTGGGTACGCCATACATGGAGAAATTTCATGGGAAATCATAACGTGGTTGTTGGATCACATATCACGGGACGTTGAATCATTATCGGACGGCCTAGGCGCTGCGTGGCTCCCCACCACCCCAAAATGGGAGCCTCGCTTCACGGGGACCCGCGCATCTCAACAACCCTCCATTGGCGAGCGTGCATGTGCGGAGTGGGTGGGAAAAGGTGCGCGACGTGGGTCAGCTACTTGTGGTGTACCGCCGGAGCAGTGCAAACTAAATGGATCGACCGAAAACCGCCCTCCGTTTGATCGCTTGCGGTCTCGTCTGACACGCAGCCCATTGGTTTGTATTCCTTCCCGGAAACCTGTTTTCGATTGGAACCGTCCATTTTCACCTGTGATGGACATCGACCGTGTTTAGGTGCACGCAGAGGATTTCCATAAATTGATGGGCCAATCATCCAATCGGACGCATCAGATCCTGACGAGTGGCTTTGAGATTCACGGGGAGGCCATATCTATTCTAAAATGCCGAGCGATCAACGTAACTTGTAAATCCATGTCATTAAGGAAATTCAAATTACTGTTTTGGCAAAGTTTACTAACTTGCTTTGTGATTCGTGCTCCGAAATCTAATGCTTTAAACATTGTGGCCTTCGTGGCACTGGCAGAGAATGCGCCGTTTCTGTTACAAACAAACACGAGATCAGATGAACCAGTAGTATATATAACTGGCTATTTATTTTATACACTGCACCTTTAGACCAAAGAAGCCCAATCAGGCTAGCACGTTTTCTCAAGTAAATCATAGCCGTCTACGGTTCATGCGGGACTGTCTCTAGTGTGGACAACACGGACGGCGTGGTCGGGAGAGGGATCCGTGATCGGAGATAATGGACGGTGGATCATTGAGATCGCATACATGAGATTCTACGGGTAGGCAGTAACTACTGTCGGAGCTTGAGGAACCCGCAACACGAAGACTCTTGGATTTTTAGTGGCGCAAAAGCCCTCGTATAGTTCATTTATTTACGATTTGGTCCCACGATCTCGGGCAAGTCCGAAATTAGATGCGCGATGAAGGGGTATTATAGGAAGTTGCGGTTCGCCGAAGCCGCTATTTTAACCCAATTCTTCTTCATCGTCTTCGCTGCCTTCTACCCCTTCCCCCTATCCTCTGCATCTTTCTCATCGTCTTCCAAAGCGACGCCTCGCCATCGTCCTCTCCTTTTCTCTCGATAGAATTTGCTTCCACTAACATTTGCGGCATAAAACTTCGCTCTGAGGGCAGAAGAGACATATAGAGGCGCCGAGGACTGTGCTTCCGGCGAGGGACGCCATCGATCGATGCGCTGCGCTAATCCTGAGAAGGCTATATGCGATATTGACTACTAACTGCTCGTTGATTCCACTCGTCATTGGAAATGATGAGGTTTGCTCCAATCTCTCCTTTTCACCACCTCTATCTCTTCTGCTCTCTATTTGCGTCGGTACGTGGTGGTTTGATGTTGATCTCCTAATTCTGAAGTCTTTGTCCCGAGGTCTCGTCTCTTGAGATCGAAAATTTGCATTTTTCTTTTTTCTACAAGGAGATCCTGAAGGAGGAAGGCGATGCAGGTGAAGAGCGCTTCTCCGGCTGGAGATTGTGCCTTTTCTGCCGGCGGGTATCTGCCCGACGATTGCTTCTTTCGGCTTCCGGAACGGAGAGACTGTGGGTTCACAGCCCATCTTCTTTCTCCGGGCTCGGTGATTCGCCCGTCCTACGGTTCATCACCGTTTTCGGTTTCGTTGTCGTTGATTCGAAGCTTTCTTTTCCGCGGTGCCTTTGACAGCCTTGTTTGCAAGATTTTTCAGTGCCTTGGCAGAATAATCGTGCTTTTTCTAACTAATTGGCATTCTCCAGTTTGAACTATTGCCAAGTTCTGGTAATCTGGTCATATTTTGGAACGTATCCTCTCGAGATTTCTTGTTCTCATGATCGAATACTGGATATTTCTGGGAACCGTTGTGTTCGAATTGCTTCGCTTCTCTCTCCTTAGTCTCCGGCATCTTATTTAGGCGTATTTTTGTGGTTAGGAATCGCAACGTTGATCGACAATTCTTTTCGATCTACGGCTATTCCTTCCCGATTCTTTCTTTCTACTGTTCTCCAACCGTGCCGAAGTTTCTTTCCCTGAAATTAGCGGAAGGCTTCGCCTTTAAGTCAGGTCGATTTGTTAGATCTAGGCTTCATCAGTACCCTGATGAGATTTCTTCCCTCTAATCGGTTACGATAGAGTTCTAAGAAGAGGATTGTTTCTCATGGTGATATGTTTCGCAGTTTTCCTTCTGATCTGCTCTTTAATGTTGCGGCTACAGTTTTTGAAGAAGACGAAGATCTTCTTTCTTTTTGTTTCACCATTCTTCTGGATTTGGTACAAATGCTTTCCTTTCCCTTGGGATTACTCTGAAAACAAAGAGTTAAGAAAACAAATTTCTAGTTCTTCGTTCGTTTGATTCTGAGAAAAAAGTTGCATTATAGAATGGTTTCGATGTTTACCTTCGGCAAGGACAATTTTTGTTGCCAAAACTTTGAGTTTTTGTCTACAGTTCGGATTCGTCGTGGTCATATGATATGTTCCATTGAGATTTTAAGATATGAAACAATCGCTGACCTCAATTTCGCCATATATGTTTCACAGATACCAGAGAGTAAGCCCAGATATCCTTCCTCTCAACCATGGAAGGAAACCCATCCTCAATAGAGCATGGAAAGATGAGGCTGCGGACCATAGCAGCGGAAACGCAACTCATTTCCCCTGCGAAGCTAAACCCGTAAGAGCGAGATCGGTGTTGGGAACCGCTGATCCATCCCCAACTCGAGAACACCAACTGCCTCGCATCTCATTCCCCTCGGATTCCCCTTCCGCAGTGGCCGCCTCCGACATCCAACCTCTGCTCTCTGCCCCAGTCTCCTTCACCGCCTCCCCGGCGCCGTCGAAGTCTCAGAGCCGCCACCATGAGATCATCAACGGGGCGGACGGCGGCGGCGACGTCATCCTGCAGTGGGGTCACAACAAGAGAACCCGAGCGCCGAGGGCGGAGTGCCGGGCGTCGGGCGACGCGGCCTCCGCCCACTCGCGGCAGATGCTCAAGATCCCGCGCAGATCGACGGCGGGGATGCCTCCTCCGCCTTCTGGCTGTTCGTACGCCAGGGGAGCCAATCTGAGGACGTCTGTGGTGGTCCGTGACGCTGCTGCCCCTCTCGTCAGCAGGCACGCCCCTATCTCTCCCATCTCCACTCCCATTCTCTCTTCTTGTTATTTTTCCCTCAGTTTTTTTTTTCACGGTGGTTTTGCTATTTTCCTGCCTTTGTTGTGTCTTTTTTTTTTTTGGTTTTTGTACTCAGAAAAAAATTTCGCTGGATTTTTAATTTCATCTTGTTATTTTTAATTTCATCTTCGACAGTTTTGATGGTTTAGTCGATCTCTGTTTCCTCGTAATAAAAGAGTTAAACATATTTGTATAGGCTGGTTAAGGGGTAGAGAGAGGTAGTGGTGGGGTGTGTGCGACGATGACGACGGAGCTGATGTGAGGTTGTGATAGTGTTTTCGAGATTAGTTGGTTTCGGTTTTTGCATGTGATGGTCGTGTAGATCTCTTTTGGTGAGTTATTTCTGTTGGTTATGATGACATTTTTTCTTTTATTTCATCTCAACATATAAAAAATATTTACTTGACAAGAAATCTGAGATTGATCCATGAGATAAGACTAAAACAGAATAGTGTATATTGACGAACAATCTATTGTGGACATTGTAAAAGATCAGATTAGTGAGAAATTAGTTGAGATGGTGTTAATACATTCATCTGTAAATATTAATCACTTAAAGATTGATGACGGATGAAAAAGAGATTTGATCACTTTTATGTAATCAGTCATATTATTGTTAATGTTAATGTTGAGATGGAATAGTTTTCACATGTGATGTGGAATTGTTGCCTGTGTGGCACTTCGACTGGAAACCTTGTCGAGGATGACTGGATCTGCGGGTCTCATCAGATATGCAAGACACTAAATCATCATGTTAACCCCTGTAATCACCCCTGCTTGTTATGCTTTCATTTTGTTTTATTCTACTACTGTTTCTTTTCTTTAATCCGCGACACTTCTCCCCTTTTTGGTTTGTTTTTCTTTTATGTTTTTGGATAATATGTTGTTTTCTTTCAGCTCCTGCGATGTGTCTGCCTCATAAGAACTACGGCTTTCGCCTTGGTTTGAGGCGCTAAACAGCATCCAGCAAACCGCTGCGTGGCTATAAATACAACCTTCCGCAATTATCTTTTTCTTTCCTTCGTATTAGTTCGCGACCCCCTCCACCCACCCACCTTTTCTTGTTGTTGTTTGTTGTTACCTTCTGACCCAACTCTTCCTCTTTTCTGGCCATGATCAGGGGCGTGGAAGAGCGATCAGGCGGTCCAACTCGATCCGAGAAGCGATCGCCCTCGTCCCTGCCGGAAAAGGCCCAGAAGAACCCCACCAACGGCGCAGCGGACGGCCACATGAACCCCCCGGAGTCGAAGCTGGCATCGGACCAGGATACGGGCGGCAGCGGCAGCGCCCCTCCGCTGGTCGCGATCGGGGAGAGGCTGAACCTGGATCAGTTCGAGTGGCCCAAGATTTGCATATCCCTCTCCCGCAAGGAGAAGGAGGACGACTTCTTGGCCATGAAGGGCACCAAGCTTCCCCAGAGACCCAAAAAGAGGGCCAAGAACATCGATAAGAATCTCCAGGTTCACAATCACTAACCCCTCGATGCATCGTAATCCTTTTCATCACTTGTTGTTTTACAAAATAATATATGCATTTTTTTTTGTGTGTGTAGTATTGTTTTCCTGGAATGTGGCTTTCGGATCTGACGAGAGGACGGTATGAAGTGAGGGAGAAGAAGTGCGTAAGGAAGGTATCACGCAAATCCCCGGATCGTGCTTTCGCTCTCTTTTCCCCCATCAAATCTCCCCTGACAAATAAATTACTCGTTTATATTTATTTACTTTCACTGCTAATATTGACCTGTTGCCAGCTCTGTCATATGCTTTTTTTCCCCTGGAACCTTTCCCTCGATGCCCCTCCATCGTCATGTCTCCATTCGACATGATGGTTGTCGAATTCATTATGACCGAGAAGGTCGATCATACAATGTGCATGTACGAATTAAATTCCATGCCTTGCCCCCCTCGGGGTTGGGGGCTTAAATTAATTTGGTCGCCTTTTCCCTTTCACGTGGGCCCCTGATGTTGACTATGGTCCCACAATTTCTCGTTCCCTCGTCCTTAATTCTTTATCTGCCCGTTTTTCCAATTGGGGCCGTGCGTTTTACTCTCTGCGATACATGTTTAATTCGTTGTACCCGCTGCTTTCTGCAGAAGCGCAGGGGATTGAAGGGGATGGAGAGCATGGACAGCGATTCCGAGTGATCACAGTGGAAATAAGTTCCAGATCGCATGAATCTCTTAAAGATCCCCCTTCGACGTGGTGTTCTTTCCGGTTTCTTTTTTCCTTCTTTTCTTTTCCCTTAGTGTTCCTGACCTTGCCATCCTCCTATCTCTTGTACAGATCTCCAATTTCCATTAACGGGGAAGTTTTTTCAATCGAAGACTGCACGGTTCTAATGTTACATGATTTTTTCTGTTTCTCAAGTCTCGTATTTCTGCCTTTTTTTTTGTTCTTCTTCTTTTCTTTTGCGTACAACAGTATCAATAAACATGAATTTTCTATTATCGAATCTTTTCAGTTGAAGCATAAGTAATTAAAAATAATTTAATATATTGGAGGAGCCGGGGTCCATCCTCACATCACCCATGCGAGCGGGGCCCACCGCCAGGAGAAATAGAACGCGCGGTTCTGTATCGCACTTCCCTTTGCGACAAATACCTATACTGTTGTGCCACGTAAAACAGATACACAGCACCAACAGTCCAGTATCGTACGCCTCGACGAGTCGTTTGCGTTAAACAAACACAAGTCATGTAGTACATAGAACTGGTTATTGTTTAACGCACTTTTCTAAGTAGCCCAAGTTGGGATCTTGATATTCGTAGGTGAGGTTGACATGTAGGAAGGACGAGAGATTTTTTTTTTGGACGGATCTTCGCGGAATACGAATATTTCGCCAAACTTTGTTCTACGAGTATGATGTGGGTTTCTTCTATCCTTTCCCACCACGCTCCAGCCAAAAACCGTGCACGTCACTTCCATCCCCCACCAGGCGCATAAAACCGTGGGTGGGTGCGCTGCTTAGCTCGCGCACGTCGGGCTCCCAAGCGTCGGCCGGGATGTTATTTTATTTTATTTTTTTCATTTACCCGCTTTTGTACAGTAGGAATGGTTGGCGTGACCAAGTGGGGCCCTCTGCGGAAACAACCATTGGCGTTGCAGCCAACGCAATCGCTCATAACAAAAAACAATACGCATATACTCGGTGCGGGGGGTACGGCTCTTTGCTGACCCCTGTGATCATCTTCACCTTCGATCATGCCGTCAATCCCACATCTAACCGTTGATAAGAGTTTGCTTGTCAGGATCGACGGCTAGAAACTTCTGTGAGTACCATCCGACCCGTGCTCGCTGACCAGGAAAGTCCCCTCAATGGTGGGCGCAACTCCAGGGCGGTGGGGCCACTGTCTACCTTCAACGTGGGGAGGACAGCGGAGAGGACGACGGGTAGATTCCGCGAGCTCGGACATCACGCACGGCGACTCCGGCCAGCGAAACCAAAACCCCAACCCTCGCGAGGTCTGACCCTTTCTTCCGCAATCGTTTCAACCTTTTGCCATGAATATTTTTGTTCGCGTACTCCCATCGAGATGATGTTAATGATGATCATGATTTGGATCGATTCCCTATTTTTGTCTCGTTCCTATTGCGCCTTCGTGAATCTGGGCTGATGCGTTCCCGGTTCTAAATTTAGATCGCATACCTGATTCATCGATGCGTTCCTCTTGCTTCTGTTTCTTGCCGATCTCTCTTTCTCAGCGATCAAGTGCCGGGTCGCGCTTTCTATCTTTTCTTTTTTTCTTTCTATTTTTCTTCTGCACTCTTGCAGTCATAAATTTCTTGGTGGTTAAGTTTTTGAAGAGAAGGCTTTCCTATATGAGCTTCATGTTTTGGACGAAGCAATTGGGAGAACACAAAACTCTAGTGTTTCTTGGAAAAATGGAATTTGAAAATTTTAGGTGCAAAAAATAGTCCCTTATCTGAAACCTATACCGAGAAGTTATACGAAATATAGTAAAGAACGGATCTCAATCGTGGGGATGGAAAACAAAAAAGAAAAGAAGAAAATTGTGCATAAAAAGAGGCAAGAAGAAGATAGGAACTATTGCTCAAACGGCTTATTCATTCAAAAAATATTATTACATGTTTTTAAGTATTATAGTTGTAGCATATTGTAGAATATAGCGCAATTTTTTTTCTTGCACTCAAGGACATATCAATCCACTTTTGTCCTCGGAATTCAATTTTATATATCCTTACTAATTTAGTAATTTGGTAGCGTACCTTAAACGAAATGGATGAAACAAGTGCCAATGCGTTGATGATCAGATATAATTGTGGACTCAATTGAACTAACAGAACACCAAAATCATGGTTTAATATCATAAATAGTCCTTAATTAAGGAGATTTCTATTGGAAACCTTTTTTTACTACTTATAGAAAATTTTAAGAACTTTTAATATTCCTAGGATACCCTCTGCAATGATTATAAATGTCCTCAATTTATCGCTTAATTCCAACAAAATCTTCCAACTCCTTCCATACAATCCCTTTTTTTTCCCATTATTATTATTATTATTATTATTATTATTATTATTATTCTCCTCCTCTTGATTCCATATGCATCTTTCGTAGATGCAATATGACAGAGAAAACATAGATTTTCAAATGAGATGATCTGAATATCAAAGAGGATGAGGTGACAAATAGTTTTTACATTTGTTAGATCAATTTAACGTTTCTAGGGGTTAAGACGTTGGGTTATAGACCTGAAAGATGATATTTCGAATGTTTCTGCAATAGCCCAGAAGATGTCATCTTTTGGGTCAATCTGCATCAACTCAGAACTCAGAAGATGCCATAAAAGGGTATGATTGGTAATTGAGGGCTTGCATTTAGTAAAATTATATTTTATTATTTTTTAGGTGGTTGTATGAAGACGTTTGTCAATTACAAAAAAGGATTGTCGATAGCAATCTCCTAAATTAATAGATTTGAAAAAAAAATTCAATACAAGGACAATTACCGGTTAGAATGTACATATCTCACCTAGATCGCATCTCCACCATCAAACCTCTAGGTGAACCTTTCGAGTTTTTTAATGAAGATTTTCTTTATCTGCACCCAGTGCTCATTCCCAAAACAAAGTCTAGCCTTTTGTCCTCGAGTATCTGGGTAAGTGAATGTCGGTTGATTGTCAACACATTTAAAAGTAAGCAAGCCTTAGAGTTGGTGCAGTTTGGCTGTGCAGTCACTGGGACTTTTCCACTCCTTCCCAAATTAAAAATTGATGTTTAATTTGTGCAGTTTGGTGGTTAATTAGAGTTTTGTTTTATTTGGATGGATTTGTTTCCTTGTTTAATATGATCAAGGAAAGTTAATTAAAAATTGAAAATTGCTTCATTAATTCTATGAGCTAATTTGGAATCTATTTAATTAATTAATTCAAAAGATATCTTTCTTTTCTTGAGGGAAACACTCCCTCCTCTCCTATATAATGAAAACCCCTCATTTATTTATCAATGGGATCAAGTGGAACTCGATAGTGCGGGATCAAAGGGAGGAACTTCCATCTTGAAGAAGTAGGTCCTCTATCTTTTTTGGTTTATTTTTGTTAATATTTCTGAAAAAATATTTTGGATGTGTGACAATACTAATTTCATTAGTTTAATAGCTTTGAATTGTGATTAATGATTTTTGAATAACGATTTAATTTTATGTTTTATGATTAAAATGCATGAAGATTTTTTATGAGTTTAAATATTGAATCATACTTATTATTTTTTTTATTGAATTTTGTAAAATTATGCCATTATTCATAATTCCTTAAATTGATTTAATTATTGTGATATGTTGATTTATTTGATTAAATTAGTTTGCTTATTGCTGGTAATTTCATTATATTTCATGTTTGAATGAACTTATCTTATTTCATTTGTTAATTAGTTGTTTATTTAATTTATGCTTGAAAAAAATAAATTTGAAATTAAAATTTGAATGAGGGTGAAGATTGGGTCTAACATTGGGCCAGGCTAACTCGACCCAAGCCAAGCCGATCAACACTAGGTCAAACTAATTTGAGTTAAACTCAGGCTTGGTCGTAGAGCACCATTGAGCCAATGGCCCAGTCGCTTGACGGCCAAAGCAGACGCCACCCAACAAATTGAGCCTGGTAGACCAACATAGGAGCTAGCTTGGGATCAGCTTAACTCAAGGCTAGCGCGGCGTGGACCCAAGTCGACATGGCATGGGCCAACCTAAAAAGGCTATGCGTGACTCATCTACATTGGCTCGGCATGGGCCGATCAACCTAGCACCTAAGGCCCACACGTGGCTTGACACTGAAGCCCAGCTTGTCGCTTTCCTATGTTGTGCAAACACAGGTGATGCATGCGACCTTGGTCCAAGCGCTTGCAGCCTAGCTAGAGCACGACCCAAAAATGTGTGTCGGACTCGAGTCTATGCCCACCCCCTTTTTAGCCAAGCCCGGTAGACCAACATAGGAGCTAGCTTGGGATTAGCTTGACTCAAGGCTAGTGCGGCGTGGACCCAAGTCGACATGGCATGGGCCAACCTAAAGAGGCTATGCGTGACCCATCTACATTGGCTCGGCATGGGCCGATCAACCTAGCACCTAAGGCCCACACGTGGCTTGACACTGAAGCCCAGCTTGTCGCTTTCCTATGTTGTGCAAACACAGGTGATGCATGCGACCTTGGTCCAAGCGCTTGCAGCCTAGCTAGAGCACGACCCAAAAATGTGTGTCGGACTCGAGTCTATGCCCACCCCCTTCTTTGCGAAAATTGGGCTAGGCTAGCAGCCCACAGGGGCCTCAAGCCTGTGCCCTATGGGCAAGTCGGCCTGGGGCCCCTTTATGGCCAGTTTGAGTGTTGTGATCAATCGACCCTTCTTAGGTGAACTTGATGTTGTTTCAATTGGGTTTTCAGTTGAAAACCTATTCGGCTCAAGTCAATTGAACCATTTCAGTTAGGGTTTAGGTCAATTTAGGGTTGCAGAGGGATTAAAACTTCATGATTTTGTTATTTAATGAATTTAAAAGTCTTATTTTAAGTTATATTAAAAAATTTGAGAATAATTATTTGTTTCTAATTTTAAATGATATTTGGCATCGAGGTTAACATTATGATCATTGTTATCATGAGGCAAATGCGACTATACTGAGTGTTTTTGTTGATAATGCCCCTACGAAAGAAACTACGGCCTATCACAGTACGAAACTACTAATGCACTAAGTCTCCCATGTCATATGTCAAGTGTGGTCTATCATGATATTTTATAGGGTTTTTTTTTAATGCATGCATGAATGAATGAAATAAATGAAGATAAACGATTGTGATATATGATGATGAGGGCTATTATTCTCTACCAAGAGGCAAGTCAGTATTGGTAGGACGATTTTTTTTTACAGTTAGATGGTTCCTTCATCCATTATTGAGAGTAATGTGTCCCTACTTGTGCAGGTGAGAGATATCACTTTATCCACTATTGCCAATTCGATATAAGATCTCTTCATCTATTATTGAAAGAATATCTAACTCATCCATTGTTTTTATGATTTTCAAAGGTGCCTATTTAGCATGATTGTTGATATATTTTTGTTTTGTATTTTTTTCAAAGCAGCCTCCTAACTTATATTAGATTGAGAGACTTGGGTGGAGGAAACTTCTTTGTCATCAAATAGTACTATCAAGAAGTTTTAGTATTTTTCAAGTTGATATGGTTTATTGTAAATACAAAGAATATTGGATTTAATGAAAAATTTACCAATGTAGGTATGAGTTTTGAAGTGGTGGTTTATGCACGATATAATTTTGTTGGTACAAAGTTAAAATATATCAGGGTGTGACAGGCTGTGTACCTAAGGCATTAGTTTATACTCGCAATGCAAGAATTTGACATTTATGACAAATTTACTCCCACTGCAAAAGATGGTGTGAACTTTCAATCAGATGAGATGATAAAAATCCCATTAGTCTACCATCAATAGTTGATTAAAGAATCCAGACTATGATATTGGTTTTGAATGTTCTATTATTTTTGTGGGCATTCATCTTTTAATAATTCCTATCCTTGATGTCTCTTTGTTACTTCACCATTAGACTGTGATATTACTATGGCAACATAGTTGGTCCCTAGGCTTTTGACCAGATCTTTAGTATTCAATCTTTTTCGTGTAACCACCTCTTTTGTTTGATATATTCTTGTTGGTTAAATTGATGGGAATTTGGTACAGTATGCTTAGTCTTTTCACGTTTGTGTATCTCCTCAACTTCTTGAGTTTCATGATGTGAACTTTAACATTTGATCATCATTACTTTGACCTAATATGTGGTGCTTCTCTCTCTAGCTTCTATGGAGCTTTCTCTTCAGACAGACTGATCATACTGATAGCAATCCCCTGATATATAATTTCTATTGAAGGTTACAGGGAAGGGATACATCCTAAAATCATTTACATTGAACTTCTGTCATGATTGTTACTGAGGCAAGTATCTGAAAATGAATCACATGCTATTGCCAGAGGCTTGGAGCTATAAGCAAATAAAAAATTTGTGGGCTCACTAAGACTTATGTATAGGCAGGATTTTGTAAAAGTGAATCTGCTTAATGGATGATGTTTATGGAAAGGTAGAGGTTCTCCCAGAACACTTCCGACCCACCGAAGCATCTGAACACTCTCCCCAAACAACAAATTCAAGGGCAGATTATAAGCTGAGGTGAGATATTACATCTGCAATATGGCATGGATTTAGCTTCTCAAATATTGGCTTTAAATGATATCATAAATTCTTCATACTTCTCTGGTACAGATCACTTGGCCATTCGTGGGCTGTAAGAAGAGTAATGGGAGCTGCATCTCTGCTGAACTTGTTTACGCTTTCACGTCTTCCATGGGGATCAAGAGATGACAATGATAAGGTTAATAAATCATTTTTATATTAAGATATAAGTTCCATTGACCCAATAAGAAATATAGCATTTATATATAACTGAGAAAATATTTTTTTGGGTATCAGATTGAACTTACTAAAGCAGAAGTAGAGTCTCTTCGGTCAGAAATTGCAGATGCAGAGGAAAGAGAGACGTATCTAAAAGCTCAGTAAGATCCAATACACACTTATTGTGAACTTTGATTTTGCAACAATTCTACAAAATTTTGCTTTATGAATTCTGGATGCTGATTTACTTATTCGACTTGCTCTAGTTTTTTTGACAATTCTAGTTATAAACTGATATTCTGAGAATGCACTGGACACCTTTTGAGCAAGATTTAGTGGATGTTATGTATGGACAGACTTGAGCTACTTTATTGCAACTGCTTGTTGTTCCTGATTACAATTGAAAATTGGACGTTATCTTTCCATATATATAATTTTAGGACCTTTAGGTTGTCATACTGACAGAATTCCTAGTATCATTTTTTATATAGATATGCATGCGTAACATGTCAGATTAGGTGTCCCATGATAGGTTCATCCTCCATTGTCTAGCTATATGCAGTTTAAATTACAACCTACATTCTAGTAAACCATATCCCTCGTCGGATTTACAAACTTAAATACCATACTATAAGTTACAACCTACATTCTAGTAAAATTGCTCTATTTAAGTTTGCACTTGATGCTGTTAACTTCTCTTTGCCTTCTACATAGAATGATTTGTAATTTGAGCACTTTCAGTCACAAGTTCTTCATAGTTCATACTTCTTCCACCTTGTGACAATTATCATCTACTCTCTCCTCAGGCCTCTTCCTTTTTGGTTCTGTCCAATGAGATCTAAGTAGATATCACTTGACATTTCTGTTAGGATTGGAAAATATGCAGTTAGCTTATCTTGCCCTGATTATTGTTTTGCAGTTTGTGGTTCCTCCTCATGTCCATTCTCGCTCTTCATGCTTCTTCCTTTCTGGTTTATTCCAATGGTGTCCAAGTAAATTTCACTTGAAATTTTCCTGCGAGATTAGAGAATATGCCGTCAGCTTATCTTGCCCTCATTATGGCTTTGCAGTTTGTGGTTCCTCATGTCCTGTATCATCTGTGTCCTTTTTACCAGTTTATGATACTGACCTGGACAACCTCTCTCTCTCTCTCTCTTAAATTAATAGTCCAACAACGTTATAACATAAAAGAAGATAAACATGCACCAGATCTGCATGAGCATATTCAATTTTGTTATAGTACAGGGGCAACTGGTGAATTACTAGCTACTTACAGGTACCTTTGCTTCTCTCATTGGGCATATAACATCACACTTCAACCATGACCTGTTAGCAACCAAGTACATAGAGTTCAGCTTATTTTCAATTCCTTGATCTTTATTTTTTCTCTTTGTTGAAGGTTGGAACATCTTGATGGAATTTTGAGGTCTGCATGGCTTTGTGGTTATCTCTATGTCCGAACTGTACGTCCATGTACTCTCAGTTCCAATGTCATCTGCATTTTTTTGTCTGTCCTCTCTCTATCCAACCATGGATTGGTGAAGTAATTACTTAATTTCTTCTATTTGCATAGAGGTGGACGCAACTTCCTGGAGAACCTCCTATAATAGATGATGATGACATAGATGATTGGCTTCCCCGCTTTGTTGTCCTTCACGGCTCATGTATCTATTATTATCTCAAGTCTACTGGTAATGTTCTTTTTCTCTTGAAAATGGTAATATTTCCCTCCAATATTGTGGTCTATTTAAAATTTTTCTGTCCAAAGATTTGAGCTTTTATTGAAGCGAAAATCCATGCAAGACATATGACACAATTAAATGAAGTCATTTTTTACTGATTTTAGCTGTTTAGAGAACAACTAACTAATAAAAGTAAGAATAACTGAAAAGAGAGTTCATTTAACATGTTCTATATGAAAATCATGATACAGAGAGCAATATATGCCTTCAATATTACTTTAAGGAAGCATAGTAAAAATAATACGATTACATTAATGGAGTTATAAATTAAGTTTCTTATGTTGGCAGCACAACTGTGCAAGCACATAACTTGTTTTTTGTTTCTTAAGAAAATTTTGTTTTTTATTTTACTTGTGGATTTACAATATTATGATGATCGCTCAATTGGTGAGTGCATAATTTTTAGCAAAGAGGGTGAACCTTGGCATCACAGTGAAGTTGTTCTTTTTCAGGTCACAACAGAAATCACCATACTTGGAGGGGTAAAACTAACTGACCAGAAATGATAGAATCAACTTCATTATTTGTAAGAGTAACGTTGCATATACTGATCTTTCCCATACCCTGAATTGGTGGGGGCCTTTTGCAATAGGTTTGCCATATTTTTATGGTTTTAGCAGGTTGAGTGAATTAAGGACATGCATGAGGAATTATTCATGAGCATACCTATTTTTAAATATTTATTATCCTTTACATGTATAAAGCTTTACACAAAACTTTATTCTTCTAGAAAGATATTTGGTTCCTTCTAAAATATGCAGCAAATAAAATATATTGGCCAATAATGTAACCATTTTCTAAAGAATGCAAAGAAATTCATTCATGTGCCAAAAAGCCTTTTTTCTTTTTTCAGATTTGAGTCCTCTAGACAGCACACTGTTATCTGATGTTGTTGAAGTTGGACCACTTCCAAGCTTCAAACATGATGATGAAGAAATAAGACATGCATTTTACCTTTTAACCTGTCAAGGTTTGCGGTTTGAATGCTCAAGTATTTCTGAGTTACAGGTACGTCTGTCTAAATGTTTTCTTTTCTGATTTCAGATAGTTCCTTCTTGGAACCCCTCTGTAAGATAGATAGCATGTTAGCACCATAATTTCCTAAAGAAGATGCATTCTCACTAAATGTATTATGCTTTAAGTATTTGTCTACTGGGTTGTATGTGTTTATGTTGTTCAGGAAGCACGCTACTTGTAATGTAAGCTCTAGAGATTTTCAACTTCCATCAATGCAATGTTCAGATTTCTCATTCTTTCTCCTTAATCACTTTCATGTCATTGGAGCTAGAATTCATTTATTTAACAAGTCTGTCAAGGAGAAGTCTTCATCAAGAAATAGTTAACTTCCTATTTCAGACATAGCCAGGGAGTTCTATCTGTTTACTGTTCACTTACCCAGTGTCAAAATGTTGCCCTGTTTGACCTATATCCTTCCCCATGTTTGATTCTCGTTCATAAATAGAAGTTGACAATTATCTGACCTATTTCCTCCCCCCATGTCAAAATTCCGGTTGTTCTGTATCGATTTTTTTAAGTTTCGGAATGAACAATTATCTAGTAGCAGAGCTATTAATTTTTTGTGTGTTTACTATACAAAATCTTTTACAGTGTGTTATTATGAAAACATATCGGTTTTTGCAATTCTTGATAATAAAGTTTATTATCTTGATTCAGGTGGAATCATGGCTGACAACATTACGAAATGATTGCAAACTCAAGTCTGGGTCAACTCTCCAGGATTCAATCAAATCATAGGAGCCATTAGGTACTGAGTCTTGTAAAAAGTATAAACTCATCCTGAGTTGTTATATATATATTTTTTACATTATTGCATTTACCTACTGCATATTGTTATTTCCTGAGTGATTAAAGTGGACGCCTGTGTAACTTACAATTGTACGTTGTTATTCCCAGAAAGTACAACATATGATTTGCATATAATAATAAGATGGCTTCTGGGTCAAACTTCTGCTCTGAGTTCTGTTTGTGTCATGACTTTAAATTATATGGGTGGGATTTCAAGCAATAGATTACGAGAATCTCAGAAAAGATCTTATAGAATCTTTTAATCTCGCATCATGTGGCCTCATGCGCATTATGTGAACAATATTTAAACATATAATGGAAAAATCATTTGATGTAACTGTATAAAACTGAGTGCATACATACATAATGACTGCTTCATTGATTCTGAACCCTCTTCTTTGCTCATGGAAATGATAGAAGATAAGAATAATTATTGAAAAATTTTTATTGAAGAAGTGAAGAAACTTCAATGTATTAACATATTCCCTCTCCTATTTATATAGAATAGGAGGAAAGATTTTCCTCAACAGAATAAAGAGATTTCCTCATATAATTGAGGAAATCTTATTTTCTATCAGTTCACGCCTTCATCAATAGCCCCAATAACCTTTCTTGAATTACTCCAAAGAAAGAACTATGACAAAAAAGGATTCATTCGACGACCTCTCCTCAACCGATGAGGACCGATCTCGCTAAAAGATATTGGTCCTTGGTTTCACGAGGAACGTTGATAGAAGTAAATGACAAATTGAAGAGAAATACCTATATAGGCCTACAGAGACCTTCATCTTGACCCTAAGGTCTAATCAGTTAATTGAGAGACCATGGAGAAAAGACATTACCTCAATGATGATCCTATGATAACCTTCAAGATGAAGACGCTAAGCATTTCGATTCCATGCATGAGGACTCAATCCAGTGCCTCACTGCCTTGGTGAAACAAGCAATGATCAACACGAGTAGTTAGGCAAATATTCTATACCTTTTGGGCAGACGTCTGAGTTTCTAACGTCATCATTGAGAGACCAACCATAAATGCTCTGTGCGGTGGTCTCAACAACACGACACGAAATTTTCGAGAAGCCAAGGAACTGACGAACTGGACGATTGGATCCAACAAGCGTTAATTAGCTCTGTGTAATTGGATCCCTTTAGTATTTTAATTTTTAAATTAAAAAAAATTATATTGATATATCTATAATTATAAAAGTAAGATATTTAACACTATTTATTCTAATATTATGGATCTTATTGACGGAAGATATAATACATATAGAATTATCGATTTTGCTACTGAAAAAAAATGATTATTTCAAATGTTATCAAACGTTGCCTTCACGTCGTCGAGGAGGTAAGCTAATGATCGCCACACCTTGTCACCCTCCAATAACAATTCTATCTATTCCCCCTACCGACACATGCACATCCTCCCATCCTCATCCCCATCGATCACACACGTGCGTTGCCTCCACCACCTTCCCCTCCTCTATGTCGCCCCAACTCCATGCGACCATGTCAAAAGCTTATGTGATATATAAGAACTATGCTTGCGCTGTCATATGGAAGCCACCGAGGATGCGAAATGCATCATGCGTGAACCCGCACCACTCATCACGCTCCCATGCCATGTCGAGTACGTGGACTCACACGTCGATCGCTACATCGTAGGCTAGTGTGTACCTCAATGCATTCTTTCTCTTATCATGCTTGCTAGCCATGAATACCATCTGACACTCCTTTGACCTAGCGCATGCAACAGAGGAGCACCACAGGTTGGGCATAGTGGCTCCACAGTACGATACACCACATCAGACATGAACATTATTTATGAAGGCCTAGGAGTGACCATATACTTCGTCGACCACCATTGGCTCCCTCCCATCGGTGGTCGGCCGACAAGAGAGTGGGAGGTTATGGGAGTGATTGGGCACCGATGGTCAACTCGAAGAACGAGAGATAGATTTTTTTTTTTTTTGGGTGGAGGAGGGGAGGAGTGAATAGAGAGGGTTGCTGTTGGGGAGAGATGGGCTTCCACTAGACGAGGAAATGGCAGTTTGTCGGTCTTGCCCGATCCATTGTCACCCTTGTCTAGTTCCAACCGAATTAGACCGCCACTAGAGGTTCATCCTCGACCACTCTCATAGCTTCTCACTCTTCTATCGGACTACCACTCTTGGGCTTTCACCGATGATGTCAATATATATGATGTGGTGTCCCAAGTATGACATTGTGGTGTCATGGACTTAGTTAGTTTTGCCTAAATCATGTGACACTCTTGTATCTCCGTCTACAAAGGGAAAGCCTCCTAAAAACCACTTATGGTCCCTTAAAGAATCTACAAAAAAAAAAAAGATAAATTAAATAAAGCTATTAACTTGAGATCCAATAAATAACCATTTTAGCAAACACTTGATAAACAATATAAATTACAAACATAGATTTCGCAAGCTCTGAATAGTCGCACAACAAAGAGTCTAAGGTAGTATGTCATGGTCAAAAGTCCTCACAAGTGCCAACATGATACTATGGTGGAACAAGATAGTGAATCAGCCTTAGACACTACCCCAAAGGCTCATCCAACCATGTGCCATCTTGGTAGCTCTTAGGTACTATGTTGGCTAATATTTTGCACCACTCTATGGAGCTAGAAACCTCCAAAATGGCTACCTAGATGGTCTATTTCTGGGTAATTTTACCTTTACGTAACAACTACACATAACCCATGTTTATAAACCTGAAACAACTACAAAAGTCAACTAAAATGAGATATTAAGTCTACTGCAAACCCTCTACATGCTATAAAAAGCATGAATAAAACTGAAAGATACAAGCATATACAAGTATTACATTAAATATTATGTTTATAGTTTTAGCTATGACATTCTTCCCCACTTATTACTTCGACATCCTTATCGAAACCTTTGTGAATGCTGCATCTTCTTGCATTTGTTGAATCTTCAACCTTCTACTCTAGTTGCAATATGCCTCTTCGCTCCTAGCTGCTCTCAGCCACTGCTGTTGATTAATCAAGCTTTGATCAACTATGCTGCTTCAACTTGCTAATGACTTTAACTCTGGTGTGGGGTTTGTCGAGTTTTGTTGATTTTTGTTGGTTCCTACGAATTCTTCAAATGAAGGAAAATACCTTACTTATTATGTGTTAATCTCTCAAGTATCTCACATCACTTGAACTATTTGGATGCCTATTAGAATTTTAACGAGCATCGAACTTTTGGAATGCCCATCGATTCCTCTTCTACTTAATTGTCACCTCTAAATAGGTTCATCTCACTTTCACTTTTGATTATCATTATGTTAGAAAATGAAGTAAATAGTCTACTCTTGATAGAACCAATCACCATTGGTGAGGATTTGACAACCGTTATCTTTCACTAAGTTTTTTTGAAAAGTATTTTAGTATGTAAGACTCCTCTATTGGATAAATAAGAGAACTAAGGTACTCGGTCTCGCTTATTCTCAAGAGTTAAGAAGGCAAATGTAACTTAACTTCACTTGTAACCTCGAGGGGTGTACTTTATACATCGAGCTGGTTACTATGTTTCGTTTGCTCTTTGCTCACACTTTCAAAGTACCCAAAGTGTTTATACTTCTTGCGTTGACTTATTACCATCGAACTTTTAGAATGCAAGAAGTTACAAAAAAGAGTAAAATTTTACCCCGACTTGGAGTAAGTCTCAAATAGTTTTGGACATCTCTAGTATTGTACTATCTTCTCCATCACTTCTATTGTCTATTCCTCTAAGTAGAAAAGGTATAACACTGTATACTACCTACTTTAATCCTTGGTCGAGCACTTTTGCATCAACTCGGAGTCCTCCATTTTTCGTAATTTTGATTAAAAGTCTATTGACACCAGTCTTACGAAGTTCTCTGCCCTCTACCTTTCAACCTTGTCTCAGTACTAAGAGTTTGCCTTTGAATTATGTACCATAGTATTGTCATGCTCATGACTCTACTATTTGTCACCTAACATCTATATCTCTTTCTTCATGATCGGTAGATCTACCTCTATATTACTGTGACACTCCTCTAAGTCCATCTCCATTTTACTTGATGTTTGGTTTTAGGTAGCTAAGTCCCTTTGGACTCATCATCACTTCCTCTCCCCTTTTGACCACCTACTTCAACATCGATGTGTTCTCCGAGCAGTTTCCCTTGGTCGATGGAAATATAGACTATAAACTTAATTAGCTTGACGTCCTCGTCAAGGTCTGACATAACCCAGATCGAACCCTAGCATAGTGCATGTGAGGGTTAACTCAGTGGTGGCTCCACGCCGTGATGAGTTCTCGACTCCATCCACGGGTAGCCCTTTCCTACTCGAGCTTTCTCACCCTGCCCAAATGCTAGGTCGGCTCTGATACCAAATGTCACGACCCGAGTCTGATAAGCCAACTGGCCAATAACTCCATTTTGGTCCTTCAATCACGGACCAAAATGCTTAAGCGGGAGTTAACGTAGTACACTTATCAGGCCCATATAAGCCAATCATACACATTGCCCACTTCCGATGTGGGACTAATGGGATGTTACAAGTTTCCCTTGGTCGATGGAAATATAGACTATAACTCCCACACATGGCCTCCGCCATCATGTTGTAGGGCTCATACTGATTCTGTTCTCTTTTGTATCCTTGGTAGTAACGTTCATTCACTCGGCCTTTTCTTCTGACTTGTTGAACTTTCTTAAGCAAATATAAACTCTAGAGTAGTCCAATTCTCTAGCCGCTCTGATCATACCTCTATACGATTAAGTGTCTCATATAGGACTCACTAGTACTTATACTCAGAATTCTTCCTCGGTGGTACATATCTCTCATACGCTGATGAGCAAGGCCTTTATCTGATGTAAAATTTGATGCACACATGAAAGACTTGCCTCTACGGTACTATAGCATTCACTCCTTGAATCCATAGCCATTTTTTCTTTCATATTGTTCCTGGAAGTGGAGCTCCTAATAACTTCCGATTAAACATTTGTATGATCAAGTCCCTTATGGGACTTGTCTTATGTATGTCGCATTGCCTCGAACTGTTCCACCATAATCTACTATACCATGTCGCCTCCTAGTGATATCTTCATTATATTATAATTTTTGTAGGATAAACTCAGGCTACAATCTCTCCATGTGTGGCTTTTACCAACATATCACAGGGTCTTTACTATCTCTGATTATGTTTGCTCCTTTAGTAATCGACCTTCATCCACCTGCTCTTGGGTCACACTTGAATGAAGCATAGCTCTAAGATAAATTATAGTCTACTAGCTCTCGAAGTCTACTGACTTTATTGAAATTGGTGTGCTATTATTTTGATCCTGGGCTCCTACCCTATGCATAATATTCATTGTGCATTACTTTATTTATGACGACTTGAATGGTACCACTACAACATATTCTTGAAGAGTACTTGTCTCTACATTCTCTTACCTCATGCCAAGGACTTTTGACCATATTTTCGTCTCTATAAGTTGAGTCGCCTTAGTTCCTCTATCAAATGCTTCGTCAAGATAAGGTGTATATGCCTTGAAGATCCTTTCGACTTTGGCATCGTGCAAGATGAGTATGCTCTATCAGAACAAGGGACTCATGGAATGACAAGATCTCGCTCTTACCTTTACAAGAGTTCATGTCCTTTGACCTTTGTCCAAGGAAATCTTCGTACCTTCTCTCTATATTCTGTCTTCTATATCAACTCCCTTCTTACAGCTTGAGCACTTCATTAAGTTCTACCAAGTTGCTTCGCTTTTCGATTTGTATTGAGTTAATGATGATCTTCATGCCTATCATGCTATGGGTTAGCCCTCTGTTGAGTCTAATATCCACATCGATTCTAAGTGTGTCTTTGTTTGTTGTTGGCTTAGGTAGCTTCCTCTCTTGATCTTACAATGCATCCACCAATGTACTACCTCGTGTGAGATCATGCAACGACTCCTTGTTGCTCACTCGGTCCATTGAGTTTTATTATCTTGAGGTATAACTTCTCAACATGTTACATATAATTCTCCCTCTAGAGAACTAGGACTTATCTCTCTTAGATATATATATCTCATTAAAGCAATTTTTTTTTTCACATCCTTTCCTATGAATTATATGTATGAAATGATCATAAAAGTCAACTAAAATGGGGCTGTCAAGCCTACTATAAGCCATCTATATATTGTGTAAAGTATGAATAAAATCGAAAGACATGAACATACATAAGTATTACAACGAATACCTTATTTATAATTTTGTCTGTGATAATAGGCTCCCCATGTCTAGCCCAAGCACTCCTTCGCATGCAATGAGTTGGAGGAGCGTGTTTTTAGTTGATAGGTATGAGAGAAAGAATGTGCTTCGGTCCACGCTAACCTATGATGCAATAATCGACACATGGGTCCACCTACTCAACATGGCATGGGAGCATGACGAGTGTAGTGGGTTCACGGGCAATGCATTCCGCATCCTCGATGGCTTCCCCATGGTGGTGTAGGCATAGTTCTCATCGAAAGCGGAGGCCTTCGACATTGTCGAAGGCATGTATTGTCAAGCAATAGGTAGAAAGCTTATGGGGAGACCAATCCAACATCTTCTCTTCACAATAGGTCTCTCTCGCTCAAGCAGTACGTCAAACATATCTGCGTAGGTCAGCCATCAGTGCGCCTGCCTTCCCTCCACAGCTTTGTCCGTGGCCTCACTCGTTGTCACTTCCTCGGCTTCGCGTGTGGCTTCACTCAACATCGTGCATGCGGCCATGGTTTTGTCCAACATTGTGGCCACAGTCTTCTCAGGCGTCCGTGGATTCTTTCATCACCCACGACTTCATTGGCCACTGCCTCAGTCATCGCCTACAACCTCGCTCATCCTTGACTTCCTTTGTCGTCCATAACCTCGTCCGTCACTCACAGTTTCCTTCGTCATCCATAGCCACTATTGTCGTCGGCAACTTCATCTAAAGGTCCATCGCATCCCTGAAGACAATTGCGACATTCCTAGTCCGTCGTGTCTTCAGGACCATCATGATGTTACAAGCTCATCTCTGAGATGGCCATGACTTTTTACATCCGTTGGTCTTCGAGAAAACCATAACCTCGTCCTTTAGTCCTCCTCATGTCAAAGTCATGCATGACATCCAAAGTCCAATTCACCTTCAAGAAGTTCGTTGCATCTTCAAGATCGCCATGGCATCTCCGCGGCTACCATCTCATGACATATGCAAGCAATTCATATTGATATTAACTAATTCTCGTGCATGTATCGTACGTTCAACCTCGGTGCCCTCATGCATAGACAACCTCGTTTATGGATGGTTCAAGGTTAGTACGTCCGCGTAGCTCTCGTATGTCTCATGTATCTAATACATCTTATATAAATAATTCAAATTGATATGACTCAGATATTCTTATGTCATATGTTTAGCTCCGATACATGGGTAATGGGTAATTTAAGTTGAGACATCATGACGCTCAGATACGTCTCACACACCTTATATGATAGTTCAAATTAGCATGACTCATTACCCTCATGTGTTAAATTTCTCTTAGATAAGTCATTCAAGTCTGCATGTCTCGATGTCCTCATGAAGGTTCAAGTTAGTATGTGCTGATTCTTTTATATATTTCTTAAGTAGATAGTTTAAATTAGCAAATCCCAACACCCTTCACCTATTCTAATACGTTTTATGTTAGGCATGCTTTGACACCCTTCCATATTTCCTATATTTAACATCACTATATGCTAATAATTTAAGCTAGCATACCTCAATGTCCAATGCATTCCTTGCGTTCGAACCCTCTAAGTCGATATGCCTTTACACCTTTCCATATCTCCCATGTTTAACATTCCTATGTTGCTATTTAAATTGACATACCTCTACACTCTCATGTGATTTCAAGCAAACACGTTCTATTCTTTCAAGTTATATAGCTTAAGTGAGTAAAATAGGTGGACATTACTTAATCATTTTTGGTATTGACTATAGTGTCGATGAGCCTCATATTTGATCGAACTCATACATGACTTACATAATTAACATATTAGCGATCATTATCACCTTTTCTTTACACATAATATTTTGTTGTTAATACAATTTTACTCAAATTTAAAGACATTGAAAATGATAGCAATAATATTTCAAAAGATAATTTAGGCATATGTTTGCATGCTTAATCAAGTGAAATTAGTGGCACAAAGGTGATGATTAATTCTGCAATATAGCAGCAAATTCAAAGGGACATTCTACTGACAAGAGTGACTGAATCAGCCCGTTGACGTACCCTGGGTGACGTGGACTCGAAGACGGATGATTCGGTCAATCTACGTAGTTTTGACCAATCCGAAGCGGAGTGGGCTCACACTGAACGATGTAATATAGACGAATACGCGTGCACCGACTTCGGACACTACTTGCCTAATTCGGAGATGGTCGACGGAGGGCTTCGCTGCTTCCGCTGAGTCGCCAAGGAGAGCGGGCGATCCTACGGTTCCCTGCTCGAGAGCTCCCGAGGTTTATTCTCCCCGTCTCTTGTTCCCCACTGAGCCCTAATTCTTGTGGACGTTTCTGGGTGACCTCGACGCCGGGGCATCCCTTACTGCCGTGGGATAAGGCGAGTTCTCCTTCGCCTCTGCTTTATCTATTTTCGTCCAATTTCCTATGGTAGCGTATCTCGTTGGTGTCTTGGCTTCTGTCTTCTATTTCTTGGCACCAAGTTGGAAAGTAGAAACCCTGGGATTTCACGGTGATTGTAGAAGGGTAGAGATCACGTGTTAGTTCGGGAGACCCTTTCATGCTCCAAGATCGGACTTTTGGTCCTAGAACACAGGTTCCAGTTAGGGTTGATTTGGAAGAATGCTTTGATGTTTTTAGGCTCCTGTCCTTCCTGTTCCCTCTTTTTTTTTGTTCTTTTCCCCTCTTTTTCATGCATGATGGTCATTACTCTCTCTTTTTTTCGCCTTTTATTGTATAAGACAAGATGCTGTTGTGCCTTTGTTGGGACATATGGCCATGGTTATCACAATCGGACCAGAAAGCGGCCATCTAAGCTTCTGCTCATGGTCGGTGGGTCAATTAGTCAGATAACATATCTAATTAAAAATATTTTAAAGATGTAAAATAATTTAAAATAATTTATAGTAAAAATTTTAAATATTAAAAATAATGAAAAAAATCTTAGACAAATGAAAACAAAATTTCAGTCATATAGAATATGATAAAAATGATATTATTAACAAATATTATAAACATAAAGTATGTTAATGTAATTAATTTAATTCAACCCGGAATAAATTGTTCAACAATACAAAAGAAATTGTTTATCCAACATTGTTGTCGATCGAAATGGCAGTCACATGTGTAAAATAATTTAAAATAATTTATAGTAAAAATTTTAAATATTAAAAATAATGAAAAAAATCTTAGACAAATGAAAACAAAATTTCAGTCATATAGAATATGATAAAAATGATATTATTAACAAATATTATAAACATAAAGTATGTTAATGTAATTAATTTAATTCAACCCGGAATAAATTGTTCAACAATACAAAAGAAATTGTTTATCCAACATTGTTGTCGATCGAAATGGCAGTCACATGTAAACTTCTCAGAGATAGAAATGGATAATTTTCTAGTCATTAAAATATCATTCAGTAGTTCTACCTCAAAGAGTCCATTTTGTCTCATATTCTGAATTTTTAAACTTATTTTTCATTTGTTGCACATTTTGATGATCAGAAAGGGAAGATGTGAAGAGAAGATATGTGAGAGGAGGGGTGGAGAGAGAACAATGGTCGGAGGGAGATGAGAAGGCAAAGGAGAGATGGTCAGAGGAAGAGAGGACGGTCAAAATGAGAGAAGCGATTGCATGAGAAATGCCACTTACTCTTCTACTCTAAGCTTAATCTCAAACTTGATAAAAAATGTTCTTTTAAATAAATAATAAAGAAGATTTAAGTTAAGAGTATTTAAGTAAGCTTAGCAATATTATAAAATCAGAGTGATTTTGTTGAACTCGGTCAGATCATGTGGGTTATCCAAAAATCAATCTAGTCAACTGGTTCATTCAGGTTTTTTAACATAACTAATCCAATAAATGAATCAGACTGATCAATGATTCGATTCTCAATTTTTTCGGTTCGACCATCCAGTTCAATCTAATCCTGATAACTCAAAATTTCTCTCAGGTTTTGACACTAGAAAATATCTAATGCTCTAACTGATTGGTAGTGTGACATTCCCTCGTTGCTTCATTGTTTCAGCATGAGAAAACGACTTGAATTTGTTGTTCTTAGATGGATTTTTTATTCAAGGCTCTCTTGTAAGATTGATTATATTTACTTCCATCAAGAATTAGACGCTAGGGTTTGCTTGACCACCTCTTCGAGTGCGTAGGCTAGTAGCATTGCGACCACAAGCATCCCGAGCTGTAGGACCATTGTTCTCTTGAATTGGTTTCATTACTCCAATAATATGTCAAAAGATGATTTAATCATTGGTTAAAATCAATTCTAGGACGCAAAGACCTACAAGTCCTAAACCATGCTCTGATACCATAAAAAGATGTCACATTTTAGATTTTTTTTCACAGGATCATAACATTTTTCCATAGGTACATCAAGAACCAAATAAATAAACATCACTTTATTAATATGCATAAATTGTAAATGTCTATTACAATTCATTTGTTTATCAAAATATAAGTCAAAAGTAGCCATAGGCTTTATTGAGAAACATAATGATGTCAACCTAAAAATAAAATCCAATTGACTCTACTTAGTGGTAGAGGAAGGTTTGCTCTCTACTGGAATCCGATCTAATGCTATTGGGAATCTGCTTTGAAAATAAAAAACAAAACAAAAAAAATTGAGCAATGTTGAGTAGGAACTCCTTTAAGTCATTTGTAAAATAAATGCATATCTAAAGTCAATCATCCCACGTATATCAAATGCCCGAAGGAGTACTCCCTTAACAGCGGATGAAGAGATTGTATCCTACGTGATGAGTTTATATTCTCCCGATAACGAATGAAGACAAACTCATATCGTACTCCGAATAGCGGATGGAGTAGTGTCCCTCACCTATCAAAGTGGGGATATGTTTCTTTCAATAGCGGATGGAGGAACCGTCCAGCCGCCACGTCTAATGGCTCGTTAATCCTTGAAGGGAATCGCTTTACCTGCCCTTGGTAGGAAAACAAAATTATCTCATACTAATCATGTCTATATTGGGATGAAATAATTCATTGAAATATCTCAATTTATCTTTCAAACATCACTAATGTCAAATAATATCAATTAGCTTGTAATTGACTTGAATCCTAGCTCAATTGGTCTAAATAAACTTGATTTAATTAGAACCTAATTGATCTAGTCTTTAATCCTCACTTACTTGGTCTGAAACTACTCTAGATTGGCATAACTTGGATTAGATTGAGTTTAATACTTTAATTTAGGTTAAATAGACTTAAATAAATCAAACCGGTTTGGAATCATCCTAAATTGATCAAATTTGATTTGGTTCAATCAATGTTTGGGCCCAGATTAAACAAAATAAGGGCAATGAGCTAGATTGCATAGCACTGGGCTAGGTTGAGCTAGCCCATGTATTGGTCATGTGCACTATATATGATTGTGCATGCACTGTATTAGGCTGGGTAACCTATAGCCCATAGATAGGTTATACGCACTGCACATGACTTGCTAATGTTGGGTGGGTCGAGCTAGCTTGCGGGCTAGGGCCTGGCCTGTTGGTTGGGCTTAGTTTGTTGGTTGAGCCTAGTTTGCGAATTGGGCCTGACCTACTGGTTGATTTCAACCTAAATCCCAACAAATTATTTCAATTTTGAATTATAGTATCATGGAATTATAATCAAAACATCGAGTCATTAAAATATAATAAACAACAGTATATTAATAGGATGAAAATGCATAAGGCAGGAAATAACATTTTTAATCAACTACTGTATAAGTATATAGAAATCAAGTATTACAACTAACATTGTGCATGCAAGATAAAAATTTTAGAAACTACATATATAATGAATAATTACAACATGTTTTAATCCAAAAATAAAATTTTAAACATATGAAGGAAAAAAAAAAAAATTTAGAAGCTGCATATAGCATGAATAATTATAACATATTTTAATCCAAAAATAAAATTTTAAACATATAAAGGAATAAATAAAAAATTAAAACTGCATATAGCATGAATAATTACAACATGTTTTAGTACAAAAATAATATTTTAAACATTTGAAGAAATATAAGAAAATATTTATCTTTCAAGAAAGGTTAGAGAATCTACCTCTTCTCAGCAGGATGCAACTCCTCATTCCTCTTGTTGCTAGGCTTAGTTTAGTAAGAAACGAAAAAGAAGAATCACTTCCCTTAAATAGGAGAAGGTGAGCCCTCCACCCAAGGTAATAATATTTTTTTTTATTTTGTATTCATTTAGCTTAATTTTTATTTAATTTATTGACAAAAAAAAATATCACTCAACTTGGAATGTTGAATATTTATTTCCTAAATTTTATTAACAAGAAAGGAAATCAAATAATTATGTTTAAATTGGGGGATTTGATTACAAAACGTTTCAAGATGGCTATGCTTATACTAACTTGTTTTTGTAATAGATATACGATGATCCTTGAAATTTAATCCTCTTAAATATTTGTTTCATAATTCACATACCAAAATCCGTTCCTTGATTAATTATCATTATCTGCTCTAATCTTGCATGCTGTTATAAGGAATCTATCTTAGCAATTAATATATATTTCCTACTTTTGGACACGTAATGAAATAGCATATTTACTTTTAATTAAAAATAAAATTTGAAATGGAAATAAACCTTCATACCTTATTAGAGATCCACCTTATCCCCTTTATAAACCAGGTGGAATCCTCCATTTTTCATCTTAAATCTTAATCTTAGCCGAGGAGGGGTTCGAACTGCGAAAAGGATTAGAGGAGATTGTCACCCTTAAGAAAATTCTAGGTTACTTCACCTTTTTCTTTTAATTTAAATTTTAAAATATTTGTTTGATGTTTTAAATATTTAATATTTTTATAAAATTCCGATATTAATTAATTTTATATTTTCAATGTAAAAGAAAATTGATGCATGTTTTAGATTTCACGATTATTAATGCTAAACTAATTGTTTTGTTAATGATGTTCATGTCTTCATGTATTAACATAGATTAGTTGTTAATGTTAATTTAATTATTTTGAATCATGACATAAAATTAGTAAACCATATTTGATGATTTTCATGTCCTTATGTATTAATTTATATTATTTATTAATGTTAGTTTAATTGTTCTAAAATTTTGTATCATGACAAAAAATAGTTAATCATATCTTAAAATTTGCATGTGTTCAAAACATATTTAATAATGTTTGTCTTCATGTAATAGATTAGATTAATTGAAAAAATATGTTTGAATTTAATTATGAGTGTAACTATTGGTAAATTGGACTAGAGTTTTAGCTTGGACCTTATCTGACTTGGGTTGAACCAATCGGTTGGAGAAGATACAGGGTGAGTCCAACTCGACCTTCACCAGTACAGTGGCCCAGCGAGGCCCAACACCCTCAGCACGTGCAAACCTCTGTGACCTAGATCGTGTGGCCTAAGTGGTTGGGTGCTTGCCTGCGAATGACCTTGTGTAATCGTACCTAAGCTGAGCGCCGGTTCAAATCGGTTCAAGGTAATTTCAGGTCAGTTTAATCCGGTTCTGGATTATTTTGGACCATTTGAAGCCAGTTAAGAGCGATTCAGGACACATTCTGGCTGGTTCAGGTCATTTCATGGTGATCCTAGGCTGGTTCATGTCAGTTGAAGCCGGTTTAGTGTAACTCTCGATCAATTTATTCGGTTTGCGGTGCTTCCAACGGGATCATGTTGGTTCAAGCGTTTAGGGTGATTTCAGACTGGTTGAGTCCAGTTCAAATCGGTTTTGGTTGATCAGATAATTTAAGCCAGTTCAAGTTGGTTCAGCTTAGGTTCAGGTCAATCTTGGGCTAGTGAGCTCGATACCCTTCTATCCCCTAGTCTAGTGAATTTAGGGGATTTTATTTGATGTTGTATGATAAATTTTGTGATTAATGTATTTTTAAGTTAAATCATTAATTAAGATCGAGTTTGATATTTTAATGAATAGTTTTAATATGATTTTTACCATATGTATGACATATATGTGGTGATAGTGAGCGATTCAAAGTAGGCAAGTTATCGCGACCCATGAAGGGAGCTATAAGCCAACCATAATTTGTAGCCACCACGGGATCATGTCTTTAATGTCATATAGAAAACATGATATGCCATTACATTTTCGACATATATCTAAATGTCTTCTTGAATGCATTAATGGATAAATAAAATTACAATGTTAAATATGCCGTATGAGGGTAGGCGGACTAGTATTAGTAAAGTGATTTTTTTTCGAGGGTTCACATATTATCAGACGTGATGGTCGGACAGTTCTTCCATGTATTGTTATAAGAAATTTGTTCACACTATGATAGGTGAGAGACACTACTCCATCTACTTTAGGGAATACGATATGATTTTCTCCAATAGTTAAAAAATTAAAAGATTGGTTCATGGAGTAAAACCTCTCCATCCACTATTGGGGAGTGTACCATGCCAATATGATAATGGATCTGTTATGTGCAAGATAATTTTATTTGTTCGCTGCGTGACTTCATTTATATTGTCTTAAATCACCTGTTGCTTCAATTAGAATGTCGAAAATTTCTACTCAGCATGATTGCTGAAATGTTTTTGTTAACATTTATTTTTAAAGCAGTATTTTGACGGTGGCATCGGAGACTCGGGTGGACAAGGCTTTCTATATGGCTAGATAGCACCACCAGGAATTTCTAGCTTTTGTGATACCTAGTTCAAGCTAATAGAACTTGTTAGTTGCTTTTCAGACAATTTTTATATCTCAAATAAGACATGAAATTGACTGTTGAAAAATTGAATTAGTTAATAATTACTCTGGATAGTTGTCTTTTGAATGATGGTCACAATCTGAGTTGTGTTGTAACAAAATTCAAAAGAAGAAATATCAGGATGTCACATTAAGACTCTCCAGCTTGGTGTTGATAAAGCTTTTCCAGAACTGTAGTCTCATGTGATCTGGGTGATGGGGCTGCAAAGATTTAAGTATGCAATTAGTTTGTCCTTGCATTCCCATGGCTCTCACTAATGACCAAGTAGACCACATGTTTGGTGATGTTGAGCACATAATTTATGTCTTTCTGGTGAACCATCTTGACATCTTAGTCAGTATAGAGTTAGGTGCATAGTATTCTTCTTCTTTTTATCTATAGTGGGATGATACTTTGTAGACTTGCACTGAGGGCAAACAATGGATACCATACTAATCTTTCTTATGATAGTGCCCATGTCAGGAAGGAAAATGTATTAGTGCTTTTGATATAGTATTCTTGATTTTCTTTTTAATTTAGTGTTACTGATAAGATTTATTTTATTTAAGACTTTCAGATGGAAACTAAAACACTAACAGCTGAAGCAATTGCCCTGACTGAGAAAAAGATGGATATGACCTTAGGTATATTTGTACTTCCATCATTTACATGAGTATTTCGAGCTGACATGAAACAATATGTTCATTGTTTCCGTTGTAATTGAATAACTTTTCTGCTTATAGATGATATCATTAAAATGTCCAAGAAAAATACGTCCAAGGGGAGAAGACCTTTGAGGATGCCGGTAAGGAAGTTAATATAGTATGATGAGTTACTTTTGATTTGTTGTTATTTGACAATATATTAAGTTAATACAGTGTTGCATATCAAGTTAATACAAGATTGTTTGCTTTTTTAGATTAAGAGACAAGGCTTTCAAAATGGCAACCGTTCCCAGAATAATGCCAAAGTTCAGCAGTTCATGGATTCTAGGTCATCAATTAGGCAGGTAATTTAATTTCCCCTCATCTTTTAACGTGCAGCATACCTACTTCTATTTCATGTCTTCAATCTCCTTTACCTGCTCAATGTACAGGGTTTTCTTGCACAGAGAAGATCAAATTTTCATGGGAATCAGTTTCAGATGACAATAGAGATTGCAAGGAAGGTTTCTGCAATGCCTATTCGCAACAGGCTAGTGAATCAGAGCCAGCCAAGGTACTTTATTTCTATTCATTTCTATATCCTTCTTATAAAGGCATGGCTTTACTGAATAGTATTTTCTTAAGAATTTTCAGAACTGTATCTTCACAGGTAAACTACGGTTCTTTTGCATGAAAGATAATTTTTTTTTTGCATGCACGCTATTCTATCACTGGGATTTTTGTGGACAACTGAGCTGTTAGAAGGGTGATATAAGCACTTAATTCTGTCACTGCGATTTTAGTGGACAACTTAACTGTTAGATGGGTGATATAAGCAGTTAACATAGACATGAGTACAGCCATCATATACTTTGGACGTTCGACTTTTGCTTACTACGGAAGATGAGATTTGCTGTCATTTCCCTATTTTATATTCTGGCCTGTCGTGTGGCACTAATCTGAGCATTCTGATGCATTGGTATTGCCTTTAGGAAGAATGAAGGTCTCACAGCTGTGTCTATGAACAAGAAGCCACAAGTAGTGCAACAATGAATCCCATTGAGAGTTTGATCCTGACTTTTGTTGCTATCCATGGTGCTTTTCAACTAATAAGTTTCATGTGATGTCAAGAAAGAGAATGCTTTCTTTGCACCTTAGAAGATTCCTTGGATTTCTTTCTAGAGCCAGTTGAATTGATATGCAATTGAATACATAACTTGTACCATGTGCATTTTTTTTTTTGAAGTATAGCTGTCATTCTTGTCCCATGTTCAAGCTTTCTATAGGGCTTGGTAGTTCTATACAGATGAGTAATATCTGGAGGAGGTTATTGGTAGTTGATGTGTTCTTCGGATTGCCAAAAATATTAGCTGTTCAGTAAGTTGTGGTGGAAGTGCTGGCAGATCCAAGGAAGAGCCTGATATGCGTGGAAAGTAGTTTATAACTGTTGTAGGTCACTTGCAACAATTGGTATTATTGGACCTTTTTTGGTTTGTGGAATTGAACAACTTGAGAACAATAGCAGGAATTTTATAGTTTGCAGACAGCTGCAATGAAAAAGGTAACAGTTCCATTTGCAAACCTCTTTACAGCTGCCATTTTGTGATAATAAATATTGGATCTACAGTAATGACCATGTTCTGGATAACTATGGTTTCCACCCATCTAGCATTTGTTACATTGTTTACAGTCATCCTTAGTATTAAAAGCTACATACTTTTATTATTTGATGGTAAGTTCTTCTCATAGTTATTCAGTTCATTCTTTTGCTGTAGGCTTAATTTCATCATGTATTGCCTTGCACTGATGATTTGTGTTTGTTGCAGGGCTGTTACTTCAGCTCAAAGGAAGGCTGCTGATGGTAGCTTCGCAGGAAAGAAGGTTAATATGAAATTTCTTCATCTATGGCTAGCTATGCAAACTACTGGAGAATATGTCTATCTTTTGGCGTCTGAATTTTATTTGGTAGCTAAGCAAGCTGACATTTAGCTAAAATCTTTTATTGCCATATTGATGTTTAGCATAGCATATGCCAACATACCCTCTCCTTGGTCATATATGTTCCCAATATGCAATTGATTATTGATAGTGTAGAAATTAATCTTAAGATTTCAGAGCATGCATCGTTCGAGTGTTTTGGTTTAGGATGAATTATTCCTCATAAACAACTTGAGATATGTCTATAATTCCAATTGTCCTGGTCATTTGCTGTTTGAATTCGTTTCATTTTCTGCTTCCTGATGCTCATTCAATCATTACATGCAGGATAAGGTGGTAACCGAGCAGAAGCCGGAGACCATGGA
The DNA here is from genome assembly GCA_001649415.1 of Musa itinerans. NCBI lineage: Eukaryota > Viridiplantae > Streptophyta > Magnoliopsida > Zingiberales > Musaceae > Musa > Musa itinerans. The sequence goes on from LVTN01000253.1 coordinate 219,031, forward strand.
TGCACTCTTTGCAAATATGAAGAAGCAGAGGATGAGGATGATCACCCAGCAGGCGAAGCAGTCTAATGGCGATCGGACCGCCCAAAGGGACAGTATCTCACACCATCATCATGCTAGAGGTGGAGCACGGAGGGGCTCCTCTCAATGGAGTGGCAACTTTCGCAAGTGAGATATAGATCAGCGCATATTAGTTTCCACATATCCAACCTTTTTCCCTCCTTGGAGTGATTATTATGTGATTGAACTCACTACAGTGTAGACAGTTCCATTTCTCTTTAAACAACTCTGGTGTCAATCTTTCTTGGCTACGGATAAAATTGGCAGTTGGATGGTGAAAGCCTTGTGGTTGTATCAGCTCGGTGTTACGATGTATCGAGTTCCTTGCCTGGAGTTGCCTAAGCAGGGAGGGGAAAAACAGATGGCAAGCAGCAGTCCTGTCGATTGCTGCTTCCTTGTTTATGACAAAGGCAGTAAAGGTTCAAGATCTATAGATGCTATGTTATGAATCTTCGATATCTTTATTGCGATGGAAAGCTTGTTTTGGATTGCTAGTGTGGGATGGTGTTGCTTGTGTCTGATTCTGTAACGTGGATGCTTCATGTCAAAACCTAAATGCTTTAGAGCAAGAAGCAGGCAGTAGGTTAGGCTGATGCTGAACGAGTCCAGATTAAGACTTTCTCGAGGTTGAGAATTAAATTCCATCGTCACTTATCATTTGCCAAGCAAGGTTGAGAATTAAATGAAACGTGTGCCAGTTGACCAGCTTACATAATTCCCTATGGATAAAGATTTCTAAAGATTTCCGTGGTTCTGAGATAGTCTCAATGAAGTTCCAGATGTTGATTTCAACTCTGTTCCAGGCATGGGATGTTTCCAAGTCTAGAAAGGAAATGCAAGAAGCAACATCGCTGGAGGTTAGTCATCTTCATCACAGAATTTGGTGCGGGATCGAATGCATGAATAAATATTTGATAATGTGATAATACAGCAAGTAGAATACAAAATTCCTTTTATTCAAACTACTGTACAGAACTGAGCTACAACTTCAATTTTACCTATATAGGCTGTTATTGCATTGCATCACAGAAGATAACCCAGCGGATGGTGATCAATAATTTCCTTGTGTAAAGCAGAGATATCCGTCATCCATATTGCTATTGACCTTGTCTATTGTGGCCCATTTGTTCTTATCACTTCCAAAAGCATCCTTCAAGACGAGGGAGAAAGTGTTAGCTGCTAACAACTTCAACATCTTGCCTAGTTCGACGTTTGCATTGATATGTTTGGTTTTGAAGCTTCATACTATTCGGTCTTCGCAAACCTTCCACGAACTCTGGGTTGACTGTCTGCAAGAGCCTTCCTGCAAGCATACTGCAAAACACCAAAGAGTTTATCAATCTCTAGAACTTGTGATTTAGTCAAAAGATGCAAATGAAAACTAGTATGAATTTATCTCATGCATTTATTTTAACATCTTAGCAGACTCGTTCGTTCAGCTACCGTTATCTGCAGCTTGCTTCTCCATGATTATGAATTCATTCTTCATGATAGAAAATTACAACATCAGTGAAGAACCCAAGTCTTCAGAATCAGGAATTGGAATTTGAGGAGTCAAAGAATCAATTTGAACAGTTGACTTGACGCACGAGCAAAACAACACAAAAGATGACGATTCACATTTCATGAGTTCATTATCATCTTTATGAGAATGTGGTCTCTGGCAACATATTAATAGGTATAATCTACATATCTGGATCAAAGTATCTAAGACACTTCCAAAAACATCAAAGTAAAATTCGGATCACCATTTATCCATCTTCATGAGATATGGAATTACGGCACTGAAAGCTTTCTGCAGCTTTCAAATTATGTCCCATGTCTCAGGGTGAACTCTATTCATTTATGTGCAAATTAAATAGTAGAAGTGATGCTTATTGTGGCAAATTACAAGAAGAGGAGCATGATTTTCTCCAGGAGCTCTACAGTTCAATGAAAGAAAAGTTGACCATTTTGGGGTACTGGAATCAGCCAAAAAACTCAAAGGTCATACATTTCGAGATATCAATTAACACATAAATCATCAGTAGTTTTTGAGGAATAAATATATACTTTGGATATCTAAGTATAGTTCAATTCCAGAAATAATTCAGGTACTGGCAGAACTAGCACAAATTCTCTTTTTTCGCCTAGTGATATAAGAACATAAAATCATGCCTAAAAGGGAAACTTCATATTCTTGGTTTATTAACATATTATGTTTTCTTCAAAGAACAAAATATGCTTTAAAAAACATGACAGCTGATAGCCATTGGATCAGATCTCTAGAAAAGAAGGTTATGGGACTTCAAAAGGGAGAGGGAAAAGGAATAATAGAACCATTTAAGGAGTTAGATCATGAGCAACTATCTTTTTGTGAAGATGACAAACTTGATTGTAGTTCTTTTTCACACAAAAATGACAATGCAGTCCATCATGAGAAACTTCTTGATGAGAAACCAGTATGCTATAACTAAATAACAAAGATGATGAAGGTAACTGGTTTCAGACATAAATTGAACATGAGCTTATTTGAAGTAAGTTTAAGCAACTAATGTCTCCACAGACACTTAAAAAGTGAACATTACATGAGTTTCAGGAGTTGTCAGTAAATATTAAGATTTTCACGAATTTTAAAGAAAAGTTTCTTTCTCAGATCACGAGGTTCTTTTGCAATTTAGGCAAGGGCAACTTATTTTGTGTAAGTTGCAGATGGACTGGAATCGTTGCCTACTGGAGACTATGCTGAAGAACACATATCTTTTGCAGTAGAGATTAGCTAGGGTTTTCTCCTTCAGGCCTTCAACAAGGTTCAGATTCTTTTTCTCTATATATTAGAGTTCCAGTCTCTTGTCACCTCTGAAGTGTAATCCAGGTTGACTGACTGAAAGGGAACATGTTATTACTTGCTACTCATCAGTATCGACCACGATCACCCATTGTGCTTGAGATTTTACTTCAAAGAAAGGAACAATATGGAAATAAAACTCAACCAAGTACTTACTTTGATTTTTCTGCCAAAGTTTCTCTTGCTCTTCTTCTCTCTGTACCTGGAAAGTTTTTGCTGTCGTTCAGTCTTAACATCACTGATGGTTAGGAGCTGTTCAAAGGAAGAGCACACAGCAGTTGTATTCCCAATGCTTGTGTTATTCTTGCCAAGATTCTGCTATAAAAAATAAAGAATCAATGATCTTCTGTAGAAAATACCAGGCATTTCAAAACATACCAGTATATCTTGCATCAAGACAAAAGGAAATCTAGCTGTGAACTACCAGCCATATAGTAGGATGCGGACAGGTGCATCAGAGGTTTGCATATTAGTGATATATCATCAGAAAAGTTCTCTAGGTTAAAAAGTCACATTCATGTTAATTTTTCCTTGATACCACAAACTTACAACATGTTAGATAGGACAGCATTTGAATTTCTGCACTGTTTGTATTCATCACATCTATGCAGTTCATTATGCACAGTGATTTATTCAGTACCTACCATGCAGTTAATCATGATGTAACTATTTCAGCATGGTCCACAACTTATAGACCAAAAACATGCTTAAGTAAACTTTTACTTGAGGGAAATGTATCAAACAGGAACCACCATGTATAATCTTTGCACCTTCATTTTCTTATCAGATCTGACTTTGTAGATAGTATTATTAACATGGGTGTTTAAGCAACATTCAAGCTGAAGCCTACCAATCTGATTTACTGTATTCTTGAGAACTCAATACTTCTGTATGACTTGCCTTCATGAGGCAAGCCGAGAATATTTTGGATACATTATGAAATGTACAATAAATGAGTTTCTAATATAAGAGAAAAGATCAAGAAACAGCTCCTCACTCTCCAAGTTTCCAAAAAAAATAGTTTATATACTGTCTCAGTTGTAATTTTACCCAAACTGAAGAAAGAATTTGCAAACTAGAAGTAACACAAAAGAAAAGCAACAAGAAAGAAGTTTACTCTACCTGAATATCTCCCTCGCTATATGCTCTCCTCAAACCTAAAATTGCAGCTTCAAAATCCAATCCTTGGAAGTCAAGGAAGTCTGGTCTCCTAGTACCCCCAGGGATCCATTCCACTGAACTTAAACACCCAGAGCTGACACTTTTCTGCATTGATCCTTCTGCATAGCTAAGCTTCTCAGAAAGTGGAACTTCATCCATTTGCACTGCAGGAATCTTGACATCTAAGAGTTCAGAAATTGAATCTTCAATCTCTGACTCCTCTAGAAGGTCTTTCTTGCACTCATAAAATATGTCATTGAGATGATCAGTTTGGATTGACTCTATATCTGCAACCTTTATTGTTTCTGTGATGACATCACCTCCAACAGATATAATGGCAGCTGTCACAGGATCAAGTTCGAGAGATGGCTCTTCTAGAATTGGTTCTGGAGCTTTGAAAAGATCTCCTTCTCCTCCCATATCATATTCTGATACAGCACAAGTTTGTACCATGTTTCCCTATAAAAAAAAAAAGAAAGTTCACAAGTTAGAAGAAAAAAAATTTTCTGATCACAATTGAAAACATGCTTGGTCTTCAATCCCAGGTACCTTTCTGCTGATTTTTGTGACAGGTATTTTTCAATGATAAATTAAACAAGACACTGAATTAATCAGCCTTTGAATAGATATTAACATACAGAGATGAAGACCTGGTCTTCTTGCTGCTCAGACTTATTTGAACTCTCAAGTGCGCTATTTTATCCAGAATAAACACATTTACCACTAACCAAAACCAACAATAACCGGCCAAACTATACAACGAATACTTCTCGAGAGTGTTCAGATTAAAATTGGCTAAACTCTTTAAGGTGTCAGATAGAGAAACTGATTACAAGTGCTTACTATTGGCAGTGACAGTCTTGGATATTAAATCACCAGAAGAATTCTTAAGAGGTTTTTGTTTCTAGTTGACAATTTGTGGACTTGGATGCTAGACTAAGAATACCAATAGCAGAACGATTGATAGGTGTTGCTTCTGGGTGCAATTTACTAGCTAGAGTGTCTCACCTGGGAATTGGCAGAACAAAAATCAACGCAGGCCTCTCAATCAGGAAAAAGAAACCCTAAAATTTTTTTTTTTTTCCAAAGAGCCTGAAGTGTATGTATTAATACTAAACGATCCTAAGAAGTATTCTGGCCATACAGATTGGAGTCACTAAATCTGTAATTGTCACTTTACCATGGCAGCCACAACGACATATCCTTCTTCTGTCCTCCTTCTCTCTTTCATTTTGCTTAACAAGAAACCTCACCTCCTAAATAAAGAAAAAAAAACAATTTTGTTTAGCTTCAAAGTGAAAATTAACTATAAAGTTCGCTCGTATGATCTAAACAACCAACGATTTGGCCGCTTTCCTCCTCCTTTCCCTATCCCTCCTTAATCCGATCGATCGATCGATCCCAATCGCTCCAGACCTCAACAATTCCTTCCAACCCAACTGGCTACGGCGATTAAACCAGGGAGCGGGGCAAAATTACCATGCTGAGCCCCCCGCCCGCGGCCCCGACGTGGAAGCCGGAGATGAAGCCATCGTCGGGGAGCGGGAGGTGGGAGTAGTGGCCGTGGTAGCCGCCGACCGCCACTTCCTGCAAGAATCCGTGCGAGAAGGATGGCAGCTGAAGCTCTGCATCGGCGTACATCTCTATCGGAGCAGCAGCTCTTCGTGACTACTCCCGTGAAACCGAAGAGAGACCACAGAGAGGAATACCAAAAATCTAAGGCAGGGGAAGAGGGTCAATTTATAGAGCGGACGGAGTTTGGTGTTTGGGCCGTCCCACTTGGTGATGCCTTGTCAGCATTTTTAAGCTGTCGCTTACACACATTGGGTGGCGGAGTAGCATCAGATGTCCACGCGGGACCGCCGGACAGCATTGCCCATGCAATCATCATCACGCGCCGTTTCGTCCCAGAAGAGCTACAGAACCAAAAAGTGCCCACAAGATTAGTCTACTCAATAATGGAGTCGAGCACAATGGAAATGGCAGGAATACATAAAAGAATCCACTTAGCTTAGTTTAATCCATCATTGAGAGATCACCTGAATTCGATACGAGTAGTTGTTGGAAGCACTGCCTGCCAGAATAGTTTTACCACCACAAGGTTGCCTCATCGATGGTGGTTGCAGAGTTCAATCATACAGTGAGGACAGAGACCAGAAACAGTGATGCATTTGAGGTTTGGTTCTTCCAATTATGTGCATGTTTCTGTTTCTGATCAGTATGTTTATGGCCTTACAAGCTTCATTTGGGGAAGATAAATTGCTACCTGTGCTGTCAGTATCATGCATTTGGTCATCTAACATCATCACCGCCGCACCATCTTAAGAGAGAATTGACTCATGTCTCGAATCAGATGCTCCAAACTCGTGATCGATCTGATCAACCTTATCATCCCAGATGTACACATCGTCTGTTTAATTGGCTTGACATGCAGATTTATTTAGCTTGAAACGAGAACCGCAAAAGATAGCTGACAAAGCACCATCTCCTGACATAATCCAGGTTATTATCTTAGCTAAGAACATATTAGTACTTAAATATTGCCGACAATGAGCTGTTTGTATGATCCTAATTCCTAATCGAGTCCACTTCGGTGCTAAACGACTGTGGAAGGAATAAAGTAGGCTTAATGCTAACAAGAAGAGTAGGGCCATGGAATCGACGGCTGAGGCAAGAAATGGCCAGGGGACATGCAGCTACAAAAGAGTGACTGTGGAAAGCTCCAAGCCAGCAGATGTGCAACGCTAGAATGCAGAAGATGGACAAAAAGCAGGCACATCCTGTCCTCCAATTCGTCCAAAAGATTCAGATTCTTCCTCCAATATGGTCATGTGAGGCCAGTGGCTTCACCCAAATGGGAAGAACAGTGCGTTCACTTGCTTATGATATGTGTTAAACCGGGAACCAACTACCGCTTTCATGATTGTCTTGGCTGCTGGTTTTAGCTTTGTTGCGGTTGCCCATGGCTTGTTGGGTTGTCGATCAAAAAGGAAGAGGACAAAGGTGGTCATGAGTGGAGGAAAACAAAGAAGGAAGAAGACAAAGGTCGTGAGCTCATGAAGGAAAAGGATGGGCGACAGAAGTGGGAATCTAACAGGGCAGGCCACTTTAAGATAAGCTGTGATGGGCGACAGGGACAACACCAGAGACATGGGTAGATCAACGTGTGCCAGAGACGTGAGGGAACGATGGGTAGATCAACGTGAGGGAACGATGGGTAGATCAACGTGTGCCATGGGTGCCATCGAACATGCGCCGTATGGAGGTGTGCTCTCGACTCCATAGCTGCCATGATCGCTTCGTCCGCAGCCTTCTCCCTCGTCACTGCTTGTTTCTTTATTAATTAGATGAATGCTTTTCGACGCTGGTGTTGCTTTCTCTTTCGCTTTCTCAGAGTGCGCCATCGACAGCTCCACTGTTCTTTGGAAGCATAAGTTGCAGAGATGCCAAGGAGAGCTGTGGCCCCAACACGACAACGATCGAACAGCTTTGTGGCAGAACCCATCGCCTTCTTCTTGAATAGGTGACAACAGCTGGAGAGGCTTTTTATCTCTTTGGGTGGACTCTTCCAAGATACCAAACCAGCTATTGGCCTCTTCCTGCAAGTCTCCATTCTTCAGCACCACTCACCGCGAGGCATTGGTTGCACGTTTCTTTCTATCGGTCCTACTCTTCTCCCCGTTCAGTGAATGCGCTGCTGTCGTCGACGCATGAGTCCATCGGTGTTGTTTGTCCGTGCCCAGCAGCAGTACCTACAAAATGTGCATTCAGACTACCGTAAATGCTTTGGGTGGGCAAAAACTCTTCTCGATTCTTCCAGCACCCAACTCTTGTTTGGTTCTGCTTAATTTGGTGCCTCTTACAGTTTCTTATTTGGTTAGTAAGACTGATAGAATACGACAGCTGCGGACCCCCAATGCCTTCCTTTCTGTAGACACTGAGAGGTGTCGACAACTTCACATCATCCTGATGACACTTTGGAGCTCTCCAGTGGCACTCATAATGGTGACAGTGGTGGGCATTGTGAAGGCCCAAATGCAAGCAAAGACTACTTCTGATGGGCTCGGATAGATCCCGGGCAGTCTAAGCTACTACACTAAGGATTCGATGAGTATAGATGTTTATTGGTTTGTAGGGAACTTGTTTTAGATATATTAATAGAAACCAATAGTAAAACCATGATGATTCTGCTATCCAATAATGATCATGACAAAAGAAAGTTTCTTTCTTTTTCTTTTCTGAGATGTGATGAAAGCATGTTATCAATCCAATAATGATCATGTTTGGCTTCCATTGATTTGTTATAGTCATCAAAATAGGCTTGTGTGACATGTCCAAGCACATCGAACCTATTCTAATAATCGGAACAACATGTTTCCTCCATTGGATATGGCAACTCAAAGAGTTTTCCTGATACAGCTGATGGGTACTGATCTCTAGATTCTCCAGCAAAAGTATGTGACAAACAAGAACAACCATCGCATCAAATTACTACGACGACAATACGAGGATCATCTGGTTGCTGCACTTAGAAGGCCGGAGTAGTGTTTCTCTTCGACCATCTTGTCCACGGCAAGACTTCCAAGATGATCGACACTGTCATCAGGAGGGCAAGATTGAATCCATAGCCAACCTTCCAAGAACTCCCTGCACCTCCAACTCGAATCCCGACAATTATGTTGACTGCTGCGAAGAACAGAGCGAGTCTTCCAGCCCACTGATGATACCAGTTCCAGTACCTCCTGTACTTGGAATCCTTGTCGGGTCGTAGAAAGAAGGCCAACACCTGCGTGTTAGATGATGTTACAAGTACAATGGAAAGCTCTCTCTCTCTCTCTCTCTCTCTCACACACACACACAGATGGCAAATATGAACATTCCTGTGAATTTGGATAGATTACCTGAAGAATACCAAGCACCAGTACAAAAATGCCAAGGCCTCTGTGAGTGTGGACACTAGCATGCAGCTTGTCATACAGTGATTTTCCAGTCACCACTGCTGCAAGACCAATGATAAATCCAATGAACTGGATGACTGTGTGCAGATAGAACCATAGAGGATCCCATTGCTTGCAGTATCTTGCGACGATTGTCCCTATCGGTAGCAGAACACCCCACCCAAATATTGCTAGTGCTCCATGGGTCCTCTTCAGCTGGGTGGGATAGGAAGAAGAAGCAGATGAAGTACCTGCAAAAGAAGTACACACAACATCGTAAGCTCAATATCTAAGTTGCCGTTTGTCTACGATCATTATCTGCATTGTATCTAATGATGGAATACAGCTTGTACTTTACTGGTGAATGCATGCATGTAAATTCTACATCTGGCAAACTGAACGCATGATATATGGAGAACAACAGAGCATGAAAAAGTATCAACAAAAACCTGATGAAAAATCAAACAGGATAGATGTCTTGTCATCATGGATTTGCAGGACATTGTTGACTGGGGTTGCAGATCCAATAGCGAATATGAGTTGCTGCTGAGTGACCGGAGCAGAAAATTTCAGTCGAAATGCCAGATAGATTTTTGCATTCTCAACAAGAACTGAAGGTCCAGCAGCAGCAGCAGCAGCAGCAGTAGAGAATTGCAACTCTCCCTTGTCAACCTGGACAGCTGAGCTAGACTGACCACCAAGATAGAACCTTTTGATATGTCGTTGACCGGTTTTGCCCATCCAACCTACTACAGCACTGGAGCCAACCATCATTCCATCTTTGGAGAATCCTATGCCTACCCAGCCAGTGGTGTATACGGTAGACAATACAATGCTCAGAACATTGTCTTGGTCTTGGGAGTACTGCAACAATCAACATTGTTTCAAATGAGAACTTTCTGCATGCTCTAGTTTTACATGTCCCGAGAGTACAGAATTGAGTCGGGGAGCTCTTGCTCTATGAAAAGAATCAAACTGAATGAGAAAATGGAAGCATGATGATAAGAACTAAGGGTTTAGAGCATGAATTACTTGGGAATAATTTACACTAATAAAGCAGCAAATATTTCCAATCGCTTGAGATTCTCTTATCATAGAAAGAGATCCTGAAGAGCAAATCTTAAAAAGCATCAAGATTTCCTTTTTATGTTACCAATACTCTCTGAAATCAAGATTTCATCAGGACATAACTAGATCTGGACATCAAATTTTGGTTGACAGCAGATGCATCATAGAATATTTTCCTCTATCTCAAAAAAGAAAAAAAAAGAAGAAAAATTAATCCAATTCCGCAAGGAAAAAGCTGAAAAGATTTAGAACTCCGGCGATGCTTACCCTGAGGACAAAATTATTCCAGACAGTCTTGCAGGAGAGCCCCGAGAAGTTGCTGCTAAGAGCAATGGGCAGTTCCGAACCGCAGCCATCCGACTGCGCGCCTACGGTCCCAATTACAAGCCCCAGAGCAATGATCAGGACAAGCGAATCGTGCCCCATTGCCAGAGAAGAAGAAGAAGAAGAAGGTGACGAGGGGAGCTAAGGAGAACAGAAGCAGTGAGAGCTCAGAGGAGAAACGAGAGAATTATGTTGTGGGGCTGCCTTGGCGTGCTCCCGAAGCTCTCCAAGAGGAAGATTGAGGTGCCATGGATGAGTTCTTTAGATTGGAATAGTAGTTGGTGGCGGGACCGAGAAGCATGTGGTGTCTCTGGATCTGTAAGCGTGGAAGACCGGGAAAAGATTATCCATATGAACATAAAGTAGCAGTTAAAAGTAGGCAAGTAGTGGGTGGAGTGGGTGAGCTTATCAGTTAAGAACACTTCAAGCCTCACTGACTACAGAGATGACGAGGATTGCGTGGAGCAGAGTCCATCCTCCTCCAAGTTGTTTCCGAGTTATTCTTACCCAGACAAAAAAGAGTTACACTGCTCATATTAGCAGGAACAATCTTCCATTTCCATCTTCTTTTCTTCTCCTAGTACTGTGAAAACAGAGAAAATAATAGGATATCTCAATGCATTACATGGCTCAGGCTGATCCAAAAAGTGGTTGAGCAACTCAATCAATTGTGATATAAGTTGCGGCTTGAATTAACATGCTTTCTGGAGAAGTCTCTATCTATTAGCAGGAGAAAAAAGGGTAGGCAATGAATAGATGACAACCACGAGCTTGATGGGATCACTTCAACTCCTCAAACATGGAACAAATGGCTGTCACAGAACCAGAGATCACATCATCTAGCATGGGTTCTTTATGATCAGCTCTTACTAGTCTGAAGCAGATACTTTAGTTCATCCATCAAAGAACTTGCAATTGGTCATATATTATACATTATAATGAGTTAATAAAACCAACAGTTTGAATCTGAAAGTTATTAAAACTAGTTGTAGCTGGCATATGACCTGCCAACAAAAAGGAACATTATTAAGTCTGCCAGAGATCTTGTTGGATGCTAAGAACATGACATAGCCAGACTGTCTCTGGGTGGATTCAAGCTTCACCAGTGGACATTCTTCTCATTAGTATCACAGGGAGGCCATTAACACAGCTCTTAACAAGCTTTCATAGAAGGAGGAGGTCTTGGATTGACCAGAATTTAGTATTTGACCTTAACAGGGCTCGCATACGAAGTTGGTAGCCATGATCAAGATTTCTCCCATGTTGACTTTTTGACAATTCTGATCATGCCACCCACATTTGATTCACAGTCTTAAGCATACCAAGCAGGCCTATTGGTTTTACGAGTCAGCTGTTCACCTTCCAAGATCTTTCACTCTCACCACACCGAGACATCAAAGCTATCACTGATTAAGACCGGGCTTAAGGATTTCCAGTATTTTGGATTCGCCCGGCAACTTATGATTTTGTTGGAATTGATTCCTCAATTGTTTTCGTCCAAGCCATCCAAAATCTGGTATGACCAACTCATCAGACTGCTACAGCTATCTACGTTGTGTTCATGTGACTAAAATGTATCTTATCCTTGATAATTGATGGTGGAATCTATATGGCTGTTTGTTGTTAGCTAAACAATGTACTACGTGCCTTGCAAACTTCCAAAGCTCAAGTTTGCTAGCAAAAAACCTCCATGAACATTTAAACAAACATATAGGGGGCACTTACATCTGGCTGTCCACAAGCAGAAGGAGCAAGGTAAAGCGGTGGATGACCATGAGACCAAGTTTCTTCCGTTGATCCAACAGTGTTGGGAAAACGATGATGTCGTAACGCTGATAAGAACATGTATCGTCTGTGAGACCATGTCAATGAATCGAAGGTAAAATGGAGTGTGCAGCTACAGGAAGAGGAGATGAGATGCTTAGAGAAGGAGCAGCACGAATGGAGGAAAGCTTGCGCAATTTGTGGCCTTCTTGATGGGCTTGAACTTGAAGGCAGGCATATGATAGCTGCCCTACGCCGGCCAACACCAGACCGTGGGACGGAATCACACTTGGGCCGAGCCATTTCGCCACTCCCACACTGCACCTCTACCTGGAACGAAGAGTGCAACCACCCAATTGTCTTGCTCGGCATTTGCACATATGTAGATCACTGAAATGCCTTTCCTTCTTTCTTTTCCTTTCATTAATACTGATTTTGATCGTCGATTTGACATGTTGATGTTCATCAGATCTTTGAAGCATGAATCTGCCTAGATACTGAATTGATCTCCATGGGTAAAGACTGATGTGTTTTCCTTGATCCGGATGATAAGAAGAGAAAAGCAAGGCACCAATCTCTCTTGGTTTAGAGGGAGCAAGAAACTCTTGAATCATAGTTGACCCTCTTAACTATGCATCTACCAAGAACATCAATGACTCATAATTAAATACCTGCCAGAAACATTAATATTCCTAGCAGTAGTAGTTAGTTCTGACACTCCAATCAGTGATGCTAGCTTCAAATACAAGAAACAAGGTGCAACAATCCAAGCGCCACTCTCTGATAAATGCTTCTCAAGATCCATTTCATTAGTTCTATCGCAGAAGATATCCCCAGAAGCATCCTCCCAAGTTAGGATCAAGCTGTCCAACACCTTTGCCTTATGATTACAATGACTACTTGAGGAATCATCACATGCTGAACTCATCATTAGTCAACAGCTAATCTTGGAGCTAGCAACCAAACATCAGCCTGCGCAAACCTGTAACTTGGGAATCGACAACCAGCTACAGCAAGGCATGACAACCGGATCATTCTTTCAAGAGCATATGGAATCATGCAGTGGATGATGCTCGTTGTACAGATTGATCGCAATCAAACCATGCATCTTCCAGTAATGCTTGGACCCTATATATATATATATATATTTCTTCCCTCGTGAAGTGCAATAAAAGAGTTCACTATTTTAGTGGATGGTGTTCAGTAGAATGCAGTGCGAGAAACCATCAGAATCCAATAGTTCTTGACTAGGCAGAATAATGAGCACAAACTAGGCTTTGACTTCGAGTATCTGAAGATTTCACACATCTTCGGACTAGTCCTCTTGATTGAGAAGTAAGCATTGTACTCCTCTCTCATCATTTCCGTAGGGCTTGCATGTGTTGCTTCCTTGAAAAGGAGAGAATCTTAACTAGGCGGAGACTAAGTATAGATCCATGGCTCAAGTCAAAGGTTGATGCCATACTAAATCAAACGCCATAAGTGCATTTAGTTGATGGCGCAACACAAAACAGTATGGCATCATCCTCTTGTTTCTGTCTCGGTTGACTCGGTTTCACCAACTGAGAGAACAAAGGATTCGAAGACCAAATCAACACGAGTTTGGCTGGTCTCCTTCAAGTCAAGGTTGGCGATCCACAACGTTGCCTTGAAGCTTCAAGTCACCCGTAACTTTTCCTTTCCATTCGGACCAAGCAATTTGTTCTAATGACTCATAATTCAGACAATAACTCAAGCCGTCGCCAATAAAATTCTTGCAGTTGACTTCTATTATATTATGGTGCGTATATTTCTGTGCTCCCCTTTAATACATCACGTGGAAAGCACATGTGCACTGACGATTTACATGGAAAGTCTTCGTCTTCAAGTCAACCCTTCTCTCTACTTAGATCCGCTCCAGTTGATTTTTCCCTATTATAACAACTCGTGCCGAAACTTCTCCATTACATGTGAGCCAAATCTACGCCTATGGAACCTCTCTCGGGTATCTGACCGGGCGCTAACGTGTGCCGATGGCAAATCCGAGTCTCTCGCACACGATGCTCCGTACCATCTCTTTAACCGTCTGCTTTTCCCTCCTCGAGTGTCGTCACGGGGAGTTCTTTCTCCCTTCGGCTGGTCCCTCGTCTCCAGCTCTGCAAACTGTCTTCTACGAACCGTGCCAGATCAGAACAGTGGATGTGATGTGCCCAGGGAATGCAGCCACCCATCGTTTCTTGGTGGCTCCCTGTGACGTACTTTGAGATGCATCTGAATCAATGATCCACGGGCCCGTTCGAGGTCCTGAGAGCCGACCGCATGTGATGGCTACGTTTCCATCGAAGAATCGGCCGGCGTGTGCGGCTGTGTCGATGCTCTTCGCTCGCCTTCCGCTACACGGCTTTGGGTAGCCCCGGCTGCGGGTGGCGGTCCTTCCCCACTGTCCCCCCCTTATGCGGCGTCCTCTCCTCCGTCAACTCCACCACCGCCACCACGACGTTGGCATTTCGTCAAATACGTGAGCCACGACACGTTTCGTTAACACGCGTCGTCAGCTATTTCCCCGAGGGAGCGGGACGCCTTTGACTCGGTACCGAGTCGAGACGACTCGGGTCTGACTCGGTGTGTGTGGTCCGAGCGTCCACCCTCGTTCTCACGTTGCCGACCTCGTGGCCCCACGCGGCGGAGAAAGCTATGCCCTGTCTGGGTCCGGACAGCTGAGCCGCGCTCCTGTCGTCCCGACCGTTGGCGAGAACCGAGCTGTAAAAATTCCGCAGTCGGCCACTCGCATGGCGCCACGTGCGCCGCTCGATATCTTAATAATGGCGAAATGCGATGAATTCCCGCTGAGGGAAGAAGTAGGAACAGGAATAATTTTCTCCTGTTGACGCTTCCTGGGGTGTTCGAGGACAGCCCATGCTCGGTGACCATGGCGGTTAGGGATCACCCGCGGGCATATATACCTCCCTCCCTCGCTCCCGGATCCCAATTACAAACCTCCGTCTCTCCTCCCCTATCCTCTCCCACTCGCCCCGCGTGCCTCTCCCCGGATCTCGAGGATTCCGCTGTCCGCCTTCGTCGTTCCGTCGATCCAATGCCTTCGCCGCCGGCCGTCGCGCGTACCATTTTGGTCACCGGTGGCGCCGGGTACATCGGCAGCCACACGGTGCTGCAGCTCCTCAAAGGGGGCTTCCGGGCCGTCGTGTTGGACAGCCTCAACAACTCCTCGGAGGTTGCCGTCGAGCGGGTCAGGGAGCTCGCGGGGGAGTTCGGCAAGAACCTCGCCTTCCATCGGGTACTGATCTGACTCGGTATATTAGATCCAGATTTGGGGTTCTTAAAAGTGTTGGGATGGTTTGGTCGATGCCTGAGTTGGGAACGATTTCTTGATTGCCAAGATTATATTTTTTTCGGGCTGGTTCTCGTTTGCGCTCCTCCTTCCACCGTCTCGCGAACGTCATATTGCGTTTGTCGTATATTCCTGGCATTATGAATTGGAAGATTGCTTCCGCTTCCAGATCGTGACCGTTAATTTTTAGATCCTAATTATTATGCAATTTTGGGTTCACTCTGGACTTGTAATTTAGGGTTTCTTGAATGGTGCTTGTTCGTGCGTCCTGATATCTCTTTCATCAAATTAGGGAAACAGGCAAGTTTTTAGATGCTAGACCGTGTATCTTGAGCGCTTATTTGGAGCCAAATAGCGACATCTCTGTCATCAAATTAGGTAAACGGTCAAATATTAGATGCCAGACCACCGTATTGTCGACCCTTATGTGGAATCTAAGAACCTGGAAATTGCTACCAAATCTTATAAGAATCATAAACTGGTAATACCAATTGCCAGAATCGTCCAAACGGTTATGTTTGACAAATTTCCCTGAGAATTTCAGCATGGTAAAATTATTGGTCTGACTCAGCATTTATTTACCTTTAGGCATACCTGTTGCCGTCACAAGCATATGCAGTTCCCCCTATTTACAGTTTATTATCTGTTTTAATCTCTGTTGCTGCTGCAGGATATAGGCAAAACATGTGAGGTATAAAGCGACATTTAATAATTCCTGACATCCCAATTGTTGCAATTTTTAACTATAAAGATACATTGTTGTACATATAAGTGCACAGAGCACTATCAATAACTTTCTTCAAACATAGGATTCTTCTGTCCAGAACAACCATGCTTACTGCTAATAAGTTTTCATTTAATGACAATATTGGTCATTTCTTATAAAGAGTAAACATTTATGAACTTGAAAGCATTACCTGCAGCCTGCAGGTATGGTTTGACATCAGAAGATCATCCAGCTTTACTTCTTCCCATATTACTGGTTTCTATACTTGACATAGTGTTTCTTTCTTTGAACAAACGATAACCATGATCTTTGTATCATGATGTTGAGTACATGCTGCATTCTTGTTGATAATTGAATATCCTTTCTTGACTGGAATCCTGGTCCATGTTAGAACCCTGTCGTCTACACAAAATAAACTCTTTGATTATCTTCATAAGTTGCAGAATCTAACATTTGAATAGCTAAGAAATAAACGAGTAACAAAACTTCATCAGGAATATGCTTCGACAGGCATGCATGATTGGTTACTGTCAAATTCCTGTTAGCCTGGTTCTGATGATTGATAATGGAAACAGCAAGTTCCATTTCTGAATACATCTGTACTGCTGCAGGTTGATCTTCGAGACCGAGAAGCATTGGAATCAGTTTTTTCTTCAACCAAGTAAGGTTCTTTCGTTGTGAACATTGTTATCATTTTCTTCACTATTATGTTTCATAAAAATTTCCCTTTACTTTCTCTATTCCGAATTGTATAGCTATGTTTTAAATATTCATGTATATTATATTAACTTTGGAATTTCATGAAAGTAAAGAACTATGCAGCATACTCTGTCTTCTTTTTAGAATATCCAACTCACCTTCTCTTCTGGTGACCTCACAACTGATGGCTGTTTGGGATGCCTTAATAACATTAAAGATTTTGTTCCCTCCTGTTTTCTCCATGATGAGTTGCATTTTTTGGATTTTATTTTATTTTTTCATTTTATAATGGTTGTGGGAGTTCGGTAATTGGTCGAGCAAGGGAGGAAAATTAGGTATTTCATTGTGACTATGGAAGAGTCATAGTCTTGTCCTTAAAATCATGGTTACTTCTTGGTCAGTTGGGTGCATTATCTTCGTGTATAAGTTGATTGTGTATAAGTTGTTTACTGAATTCTATTTGCTGAACTGGAGGTAACTTAATGCAGGCTCATCCTACAGTTAATAGTTATTTAAGCTTGTTGTTTTGTATAATTGGCTTTTCCTTCCCATTATTAGTAATTTGTCTTAGTTTATCAAAGTCTTGAAATAGCTGATGTACAACCACATATTACAAATGATGAGGGCTGATGAAATGTCATGGTTGGTACATAAATGTTGATGGCTATCTGGTTTTGCTTAAACGTGGTTTCTGATATGTACCTGAATAAGGCACTTACGGTTCTTTAAAGTTTAAACAATAATTTTATATTGAAAGATAAAGAAACACAGAGATTTTATGTCATCAAGCGAAATATGCATACAAGTTAGATCTCTAATTGCTTACTGTTTTCTTTTGTGCCAAAAGACTGTTCCAATTCGAAGATCCATCACTGATCTTCTATAATTATTTGTGCTATACTTTAAGCTTTTTAATTACATGATCAGAATTGGCTCTGCAGGTTTGATGCTGTTATTCACTTTGCTGGACTAAAGGCTGTTGGTGAAAGTGTTAAAAATCCTTTACTTTATTACAACAACAACCTCATTGGTACCATAAATCTCTTTGAAGTAATGGCTGCAAACGGATGTAAAAAGGTAGTGTGGTGACTGTGGTCTT
Source organism: Musa itinerans (assembly GCA_001649415.1). Classification (NCBI taxonomy): domain Eukaryota; kingdom Viridiplantae; phylum Streptophyta; class Magnoliopsida; order Zingiberales; family Musaceae; genus Musa; species Musa itinerans. The sequence goes on from LVTN01000253.1 coordinate 237,022, forward strand.
CTATATATTTGGCATGCAGGCTCATAGAAGCGCATTATGAAAAAAAAAATATTAGATAGCTTTTTACAATCATGTGCATCAAACTAACCTTTACCAAGCATTAGCAGCATTTAGTTCAATATTTATTTAATAAATATCTGTTATTAATGACACGAGTTTATAACCTTCTGAAGCAAATCTGAGATTATCAATTGGTTTTGTGGGGTACATATCTAGCTATCCTAGGATGTCATTAAGAGAAATTTTATCCCGCTAGATGCCTCATTCTTGAAGTCAATAATTAATTATTTTTTTCATAATTTTCCCATAGATAGAAGTGATCGATCAAAAGTACCATTTTTCACATTATTATTTAAAATAATGCTACTTTTGCTTAATGTTCCATTTGTAATATACTTTATTATTCATTTCCCTTCTCTTCCCGAATGGAGTCATTTCCTCCAAGTTGGTTAAAACTGTCAAAGTTCCTAGGTGCTTATAAGTGATGACCCCTTAAAAGACTAAGTGGAAGGCCTTGTTATACATTCAACCAGATTATAACATTTAAATATAGTGCAGATGTTGTGTTCTTTTATAATAGTATGTACTAACATGTATGAAGATAAGTTCTGAGATAACATATGATCTTCTGTATTTCTCTTGCTTAATTATTATAATAAATTATTTGGAATTAAATTTTTAATCTTTGAAGCTCCAACCACTTAACTAGTTCCTTCTGTCATCCTCAGAGTTCATAGGAATCCTTTCCTAAGCATCATCTACAAGTACTTTGTTGGTGTATGCATCTAAAGATACTAATGTAAACAAAAGCAGAAGTACAAATAGAAGCATAGTAATAAGCATCATAATTAAGATATAATATTGTGTGTTACGTCTAATAATACTCATAAACTTAACCAAAACAATGCATTCATTGTTATTATTTGTCACATGAGTATGTAGAACAGCTACTTTATATGTAACTGATCTATAACATATTATTTTGTACGTGTTGACTTCATTCTGACCCTTTAGTAACATATGCTTGCATTACATAATCAGCCATCCAAGGAGAAAAAGCACGATGGGCACTAGGCTCTATCTAGGTGCTTGAGCAGTCACTTCGACTGTGACGCTTAGAGATGTCAGGAAGCTAGATGGTTGTAGCTTGAGTGTATTGACGACCACCTATAACAACTTTAAAGTTTTAGTGTTCTTTGTTGAAGTTCTCCATAAAATACTAATATAAGTTGAGTTGGAAGTTTTGACTTACCATTGTGTTTACTTGCTAAATTCAGGTTTTAAAGATTGTTTCATCTATTTTACATATATGAATTTCATCCTAAATACTGCATGTGCAACATTATTCTTGATGATTTTGAACAGAAGAACCATACGGATGCCTGATATCTTAAACTTTTCAGCTAGTTTTTTCCTCATCAGCCACTGTTTATGGGTGGCCCAAAGAAGTACCCTGTACAGAAGAATTTCCTCTATGTGCACTGAATCCATATGGACGGACCAAGGTATCTTTTTCATCTTTGCCTCTCGGTTTCCTATTTTATGCACCCACTGTCTGAATTAATCATTCTTGCAATTATCATTGCAGCTTATGACTGAAGATATCTGTCGTGATATCTGTCAAGGTGACAGTGATTGGGATATGATTCTATTAAGATATTTCAATCCTGTTGGAGCTCATTCCAGTGGATACATTGGTGAAGATCCTTGTGGAATTCCCAATAACCTCATGCCTTTTGTACAGCAAGTAGCTGTTGGAAGGAGACCTGCCCTCACAGTATATGGAAATGACTATTCAACCAAAGATGGCACAGGGGTACTGGTCTTTAAGACGCAATCTTGTATAGTGCTTCAAGCTTTCATTTAATTATCTTTTTCTGGAAACATCAGTTTTAATTTTGGCATATCTAGCCTTTAGGCATATGCATGAGGGCATTAGTATTTTCAAGCAGATATAAATGATTGGTGTTTGAGAATGATTTGGATGCAGCACGCCTGTAACACCATAACATTGTTTTGGAAGCTATAAATAGGTTGTGATATATGTTACATAAATTTTGCTCCAAATTAAACACTTGTTAAGTTAATCAATGTCGTGTGTCCTAATGCTATTGATAAATGTCCTAAATGTCTATGCAGTCACAATAGGTTGTGTTGGAATACACTTTTTCCCAATGCTATCAGGTTTTTTTGCAATTTCAATGGGAAGCTTAGAGGGCTAATAACACATTCATGAAACTATTTTTTACCTTTATTTTTTATGTGAGCACATCATCTCTTATTCTTTTTTGCTTACAATCATTTTTGTTTACTTCTTGTGTTGCTATATACTCTGATGGATGCATGTAGCATACTAATAATTTTCTCGATTTCCTGTTAAATATCTATAAAATGTTTATTTTGCTCAGTCTTCTGTCTGCCTTGCAATCTGCTAATTTCTGTGTGCAGAAAGTTTCTTCTGTTTAATTATATTTTTTTAATAACATTTTCTGTTATTTATGGACATCATTCTGATTCCAGGTAAGGGATTATATCCATGTTGTTGATTTAGCAGATGGACATATTGCAGCCCTGCAGAAGCTCTTTGAAGGCTCTTGTGTAGGTGTGTATTAATAGCACTTAATTTCATGATGTTAGTACTTTGTTGTTGGCTTAATAAGTTTAATAACTCATATTTTTTTTGTTTGGTTAAGAATCTATGCATTTTGCACGTCCCACATAAACTTATATAATCTAGTTTAGCATTGTTAAACATTGACATAGTATCAAAATAATGAATTATGAAAGCCATTTTTTGTTACTTGTATTTATCATTGTACTACAACAACAAGCCATAATGCACCAAGTGTATTTATCATTGTGTGTCCTGTTATTTAATTTTGAATGAAATTTTAAGAGCAGAAAAAAGGAGGGAGGTAAGGATGTGAACCCATTGATTGGAAAAAAAGTCAATGTGGATCCATCCTTGGAGAAGTATCATAGAAAGGAATGGACCCATAACCTATATTTTTAAGTGTAAATTATCTACATTGACTTGAAGTTTAATTCATTGTTAATGTCAAAAATAAATAAAAACATATCTAAAGTTCCTGCTAGCATGAATTTTGATAGCAGCCAGTTCTTAGCTAAATCTAATTGACTTGGTTCCTCCAAGATTGCAAAAGTATCATCATTCCCGATGTTTTTTAATTTTGATCATGTCAAATAAGTTGGCTGTGTGAAGACGCTTCATCGAGTAGGCTCCCTTGAAAATCTGACCTTACAAAAAAGGCATGTGGTTAATTTGGCTGTGCATTAGGAAGATTTTGGCTTTTTGAGCATGCATGTATTGTTGGTCACATTAGAATGGAAGGTGATATCTAAAAATGATATATGGGCCTAGGATTGTATACACGAGCTCTTTGATTAACTTAGTGACCGGCATTGTCGGAAAGCTAACTGCAGCGAGAATCTGATTGGTCAATAATCTGAACATGCCCCTAGATGGGGTTAAGATAGAAGAATACTAACTCGGAAGCATATGGATGATAAGCTGATTAAAACATTTTCAGCTATTAGAACAATGGATCTGGCATGATGATGTAGCAAAGGTTTCATTCTTCTTTCCTTATTACAGTGTGTAAATTTAAGTTTTAAGCAGCCAAAAATAAACAGGTTTTTCTAAGTTCTGAGAATTCATGCAAAAGTCTGCTGGTCTCGCATGCCATGCATATAAATATCAAAGGCAAGATGATGTGTTAGCACTTGATGTGCTTTAGTTCAGGACAGTGCACCTACATGAATCAGCTCATGTTACTCCCAGGTGTGCACCTCTGATTGTGCCCAAATTTGATCGGCATGGGATGTGCAATAGTATGTACTAGTATCTTTGTCTTTTGATGCTTTGTAGTTGTTATGCAGGTAAATATAACAATTGATGACCTGTTTTTTTGTTTCATTCTTTTTGTTCAACTATTGAATTGTTTCCAAAAAAAGTCCAGCAATGGATGTGATCACCATAAATGATGCATCTGTTAACTTCTAATAGCTAATCAAGACGGCACTTTCTGTGTTGTGATTGAAGTCTTTTTACAAGATGCAGGTTGTGAAGTCTATAACTTGGGAACTGGAAAGGGAACATCTGTATTGGAAATGGTGGCAGCATTTGAAAAGGCTTCTGGGAAGGTGCTACAGTTTGTCTTCTATTATATTCCATATCAATTATTTAATACCCAGTTTCTACCTTCACTCCGTCTTCCTTATTTTCTGACCTCTAAGAACCTTTCAGAAAATCCCTTTGGTCATGGCTGGAAGGCGGCCTGGTGATGCTGAAATTGTTTATGCTTCCACCACCAAAGCAGAGAAGGAGCTACATTGGAGGTATGGAGTGGCATACTTTTACCATTAAATGCCTCAGTTCATCCAAAATTATTCTCCATTACATGCCTGAGTGCACTGAAAATGTTCATAAATTAGTTCTACATTGTTTCTGTCAGTTAACTTCTTATCTTCTGGTTGCAACAAAACCTTTTTTCTTCTGAAATTGAATGGCATTTTGAGAGCTATTGTCTAAAGTTAGTTTACTATGACCAGCTTCTTGACCAGGTGGCTGATGATGGCTTTTGTGCAGGGCAAAGTATGGGATAGAAGAGATGTGTCGAGATCAATGGAACTGGGCTAGCAAAAATCCATGGGGATACGGATCACCTGAGACTACTAATGGAAATCAATTAGGTTATGGATCGTCTGAAAGTATTAATGGATTGATTGAGACTGCTAATGAGAAGCGATCGTCTGAGACTGCTAACGGAAAGTATCCTACTTATGGGCCATTTAAGATAACTAATGGAAAGCACACCGCTTATGAGTCACCTAAAATTGCTAATGGAAAGCATCCTGCTTATGGATTGGTTCACACTGCTAGCTGGAAGCACCCTACTTGTGGATTGTCTGAGACTACCAATGGAAAGCACCCTACTCATGGATCACCCAAGACTACCAATGGAAAGTATCATATTTATGGATCGCCTAAAACTGCAAATGGAAAACACCATGGATACGGATTATTTGAGACTGCTAATGGAGAACATCCTACCTATGGATCACCTAAGACTGTTAATATTAAACATTCTATTTATGGATCATCTAAAATTGCTAATGGAAAGCACCCTACTTATGGATCTCTTACAACTGTTAATGCAAAGCACGTTATTTCCAAATAGCATTAGTTCTTTAGCGGATGAAGAAATATTACTAATTCAAAGCTTGATACAGAATTGGCATAGGCCCAGCTGATATGATTCTTCAGTTAGATGTCTGTCTATTTGTGAATAATCATGCTTCTATCATTAGAGAGGTACTATAGTTAAAGGTGTCCTTGCTTTTCTCTTTAAGGTCCATTATTTGTTGCCCTTGTTGGCATATATCAGCTAGACTAGCACAAGATCTGGTATTTAAGCCCTATATGTGAGGATGGCTGATGATTCTTTATCCATAGTTAACCAGAAGTAGCAACCTTAGCAGATATTTTATATGGATTTGGAGGAGGAAGAGATGTCATACATGTGTTATGAGGATGTATATTATTTCATCATTGTATGTCAAATTTGATCGTCTGATGTATATGATATTTGTACTGGCGAAATTTGTATACTCTTTTTGATTGTCTAATCTATCGCATTTCACCAACATCATTGCCAGTTTTCTGTCTACTGAAAACTAAGCGATTGTTTTGACATCTGACTTATATTCACAATGCATAGTTGTCTATTGAACGCAGAGAAGGATTCATGTGTCTGGATCTTGCACAAGGTGAAGTAAGTGTTTGTAAGTCATTTACAGTATATACAAACGATAACGATGCATTTGGCTATCCACAATTAGATTACCTGCGAGTCTTACAAGCATTTGTTTGGCTGTAAGTTACTTGTAGCATGTTGTATGATAATATGAACTATCACGTCATAGCAAGCCAAAATTGGTTGAATGCTTAATTCCTCCTCTCCCATGTATTCTCATCCTCGCTCTTTGGATACCAATCCTTATCCCCTCTGCGTTAGCTTCAACTAGAAGTAACAATTATGCATGTAGACATACAGACAGCCACAGCTGCAATATTATTTGCATTATTTTTCTTTTTCTTTTCCAAAATTAAAATGACTTCCTATTAATTCAAAAAACGATTACATCTTGTGCTATAGAGATTGATTAATTCAAAAAATAACTTCCTCTCCAGTTAGCATATCTATTAGCCACCCTAAATTGATGGGAGAGCTTTACATGCTCAAAGCAAGATAAAAGGTGAAATATGACATGAATAATATTTGTAACTCGTCAAGGTGAAAGCTTCACATCTAATGTTTATGATGATGAATATTTATTAAGATTTTCTTAAATTAAAAAAACAAAAAAATATTATATCAAAATGACGTCCATAATATTTACACGAATTTGAACCCGAGTCACAGCAACATTGGAGGAGACCATCGGTGGACCACCAGCTGTTCCCCAATAACCGCTATCGATTCAAAAAAATTCAAATCGGAGTCGACCACCGACCCGAATCCGACGGCCAGTTGACGGATGGTGGACTCGACGGTGAAATGGATCCAAACACGCTTTCGGCCCTCCGATCCAAGGGCGGAGAAGAGGCCGCCTTCGTCGGACGGTCCAGATCATCCGAACCCGCTCCTCTCGAGTCTTCAAACGACTGCGTCCGTCTTTACCACCGCCACGAAACAGTCATTGCAACATCCTCGGCTGGGTTCGAATCGCTTTCCTCGATCGTCCCATCGCCTTCCTCTCCGATCTCCTGACTCGTCGCCGCCCTCTCTCTCTCGCTCGGTTTCTCCGATTCCTGGGTTGGTTTGGTCGGAATCGGAGTGATCTTGAGGTTCTTGATTTCTTGGCTTTTGTTAGGGAGGGAATCTGATCGTGAGGCGGCATGGAGAGCTTGATTTCGCTGGTCAATAGGCTGCAGAGGGCTTGCACAGCTCTAGGCGACCATGGGGAGGAGAGCGCCCTCCCGACGCTGTGGGACTCGCTGCCGACGATTGCCGTCGTCGGTGGACAGGTAATCATCTATCGGATCTTGCTGCCTTTTGGTACTTACCTTTTGCCTTCCGTTTAGGATCTTGTCGTTTCCCTTCCCCTTTCTGTGAATTCAGATGTTCTCCTTTATGAGTCCTAGGTCTCCTCCTTTTTGGTGGGAGATCTTTGTTATTGTAGAGGGGAATTCACGGAGTTGGGTGAACAGACCTAACCTTCGTTCTTGTTGTGGGTTCTCTGATGACTTTAACTTTAAAGAATGGGTTCTCTGATGACTTTAACTTTAAATAATGGATCTTAGACTTTCAGTTTTTGTCATGATTGAAGTTTCTTTATTTCCTTTCTTTTTGGTGCTCATTAATCTTTGAAAGAATGGATCTTGGACCCCGATCTTTTGGCACGATTGAAGTCCCTTTATTCTTCTTTTTCTTTTAGGCTCATGGTTTATTTTCATTTTGCTCCTTCCAATCCGACGTTATGTTTGTTGCCTTTCGAATTTAACTTGGTTACATGATTATTCTTGATATCTTCTTGGGAGTGCCATTGATTTGCTGCAAACTTAATCAAAAGAACCAGTAATTAGCATTCACAAGATATTGTCGTTTATAATATGTTGAAAATAGTGTGGTTAAGAAAGTCATGCAATCTTTGTCTGGTGCAAAAACCAAAAATGAAAGCAAGAAAACCAAGTACCTCCCATTCGACAACATCATATGTGAAGTTGATTTTGGTTAATTTTTCCAGGCTAACTTTATTCTCCAGAAAGAACTCTGTGGTTGTCCACTTGTGTCAGGACGCCAGGCGTTGATTGTTTGAATTGCTTAGTTCTTCTTTCCATCTCCTATCATCAGACGTCTTAATATGATGCTTCTCTTAGCCGACAATCTTTTTCTTGTATGTCTTTCATTAAAGGTCGAAGTTAAGACAACATTGGCTAATTCGTTCTACGATAAAGTGTGCATGTACTTATTCAATATGTCATGATGTATTATAGTGTTATAGAACTTCTTAACTATGCATTGAAGTGTGGGTACTATATTTCATGATGTGAGTATGTGTTATTAGAGCTCTGGCAAGTCTTCAGTACTGGAAAGCATAGTTGGGAAGGACTTCCTACCAAGGGGTTCAGGTAACATATTAGACTCTAAATTTATTTAATAGATAATTTCATACGACATTAATTTGGTAGTCAATTACTGATTAAATGTTGCCTTTGAATTTAACAGGAATTGTTACTAGACGCCCGCTTGTACTCCAGCTACATAAGATTGATGGAGAGAGAGAATATGCTGAGTTCATGCACCTTCCAAGGAAGAGGTTCACAGATTTTGGTAATCTTGCCTGTCGATAGAATAGTTATTGAAAAGATGAAGTGCCCTTCATGTGTAGCTCCATCATTCTCACAAACATCCTTGCTTCATCCCAACCTTTGTATCCTGTCGACTATTGCTTGCTAGGCTATGATCCTTTGCAAATAATTAGTCAAATAAGCATACTAAAATTATTGTTCATTCATAGTGAACTGCAGTTAGTAAAGGTTGATTGTATTGATATCAGTGCAATTCTTTTTTTTTTTAATTCTTTCAGTGTTTACTTTAATATGATAAGTTTTCATGAATGTTCATTGGGCATCGATCTGTCTTGATCCAAGCCCATGTTGTTAGACATGCATCTTGCATGTTTCATACAGCTCTAGTTTTCTAACATATGTTTCCTCACATGTGATCAGAATTCTGACTAGTAGCCTGCCATTCTGCATCATTCTGTGGCGGCGACCTTGTTGTCATATGAATCCATTGTTTCTATAATAAAATTTATTTGGCCATACCTGTCACTGTTGTATTTTCTTTTTAATACTGATGCTGATGTCTGGCTATGCGATGCAAATTTTTAAGGTTCTCTCTTTATGATTGTTATTGTACTAAGATGCACTTTTTAATCATTTTCAATGCAGCTCTTGTTCGGAAGGAGATTCAAGATGAAACTGACAGAGAGACTGGTCGTACCAAGCAAATTTCCCCTGTTCCGATCCATCTGAGTATTTATTCTCCTAATGGTGAGACAATGGGGCTGAAGGCTAGAGAACTTTTTTATAAACTTGTGATAGTTCTTTTGAACTTTATTCATGTTTTTGTTAGTGTTAAACAAAAATACACATGACTTCACATATTTGTAAAGGCGACAGATTAATATGTTTTTTTACATTCAGGAAGTCTATAACTTGTAAACTACTTTTGTGTTAGCATTGAGGCTCATGTACCTTGCTGGAATTTCATTTGCACAACCTTAATTGTTTTGCCATACGGTTTAATTTTCATACAATCTAGAACTCTGATTATTGGACCATAAGTATTGGTGGACTGTGCCTTGTGAAGGCTAATAATAACTGTGAGAGTGTGCCTTTCATTACATGACATATTAATCAGAAAGGAATTCAATATATATTTGGGAAAGGGATTATATTCTATCTCATTCATACTATTTAAATTAGAAAGATGTTATTCAGTGAGGTATGAAGTTTTTTGTCTTGGTTTTGCTTTCAGCCAAGAGCTGAAGTGCAATGGGTCAACTGTGTTGGAAATTTCAAGTTTAGTAATTAAACAATTAAAAATTTTCAAAAAATATAAGAAAATAGCTAGGAAAATAAGACATAAAAGGATACATTTTTTAATGTGATATAGGCAAAAGATATGCAACTTTTGATATTATATGATTATAATTTTAGAAATTACAAATGAAAAGTGAATCCATCTTTTAGCTTTTGTTTTGGAAGCAAATAATTAAAAATGAGTCACTTAGATGGTTACCTTATTAGCTCAAAGCTACTTTAACTTTATCAGAGTCTGTATTTTAATCGTTACCAACTGCATGTTGATAAGAGAGAGTAATCTCTTGCTAGGATGTTCGGGTTATTCACGTTTATTTAGGTTTATATATCATGTGTTGGCCACTTCCATATATTTTGAGGTGACAAAACCTGGTGCTTCTCTGAATTTAGAGTTTGACCTTTTCTACATTAATACTAATGCTTCCAAATTTGACAGTGGTGAACCTGACACTCATTGATCTTCCTGGTCTCACAAAGGTGGCTGTTGGTAATTTACTTGCCCTTTTTTATGCTAAAATTGCATTTTATGTATATACTTGTGAAATTATGTTTTTTTAATATGCATGTGTGGCAAACTTACTTGATTGCTAATTTTGCAGAGGGCCAACCTGATAGCGTTGTTGCCGAAATTGAGAATATGGTTCGCTCATATATTGAAAAGGTTATTCTTCTGAAATTATTATTTGTTTCCTGAACAATGAAAGATATCCTATTTGTTGGCCAGGTCATTTAGATTATAATCAAATGTTGATTCTTTTTCTTTGATTTACAGCCAAATTGTATAATTCTTGCCATTTCACCAGCCAATCAGGACCTTGCCACATCTGATGCTATTAAGATGTCCCGTGAAGTAGACCCTAAGGGTATGTCGTGGAGAAAAGTAGTGATCAGAACTTAATTTTGTGAATTCTATTTTCTTTAAATTTACTACATTTTTATCTTTAAAATGCCACTTTTTCACTAAATTGGAAATTTATCTGAAAGGGGCCTCTAATAAGCATACAACATTTTCCAAAATGTCACTCAAGTGAATATATGAATGAGATTCGACACGGAAACTGCCATAACTGTTCAGATAGTGAATAAAAAATGTGTCGCATCATGCCTCTTTCAATTAATGGTATTGTTGTACTATCTGTATTTGATCTTATGTTTTTGCACTTTCAATCTAGGTGAAAGGACTTTTGGTGTACTTACTAAGATTGATCTTATGGACAAGGGCACCGATGCTGTTGATGTAAGCTGTTTTCTTTTGAGGGCACTTCTTTTCCACTTTAATTATTAGTCTGTTGCTGGTTATATGACACTGGAAGTAATATGTTCTCCATTACTTTTAGTCTGTTGCTAGTTGTATGGTTAACTTCTAGTTTTTTTTATTGTCAGTCCAGGAGATACTTTTTATGTATGTTTGTTTTTTATTCTATGAAGCATTGTTGTTCAATTTATACATTTTTCTGCATTATTGTTATGATTTTTCTCTCAAATATGCCTATCTTCAGTTACTTTTTTATACTCCCTTTTGTTTGGTGTAGCCAAAATCCATTTACTTAGGCTACACTAAGAGATGATTAGATATTTGTTCATAAAGTAATTAAAAGTGTTTTGTGTGGCCATTGTGTTCCCTTGTTAAAAGAAAAAAATTATAAGAAAGTTATAAGGTCAACTCTGTGACCAAGACAATAGAAGAAGAGAGAGTTTTCTCATTTCTATCTCCTGTTTGTATACAGGATGAAGTACATATAGTCGAATAAGAAAAAAAAAAAGAAAGAAAGAAAAGAGCAACCTAAATAAATCTAGGTGCTAATATAGGAAATATACAACTAGCATATGTACACAAATACGGTAATACAACTAGGAATGAATCAGCAATCGTATCCTAGTCTATCACTTCAAAAAAGGTGATATGAACTATTTTTAATTCAAAAATAAATAGATTTCCCAATATAAAGGACAATTTATGAGAGAACCATTCAAGATGATACGAACATGTTTAAAGGAGACTTATTGATGCCATGACTACATGATGTGAGTCAATTAGGATTAATGATGTTAGGATAGATAGAGACAGACTTATGAAGAGTTTACTAGGAATAATAAAAAGAGATCTGAACACTCTTTTTTAACTAAACATTCAACATTATAGATGATGTGAGTCATTATTGCCATACAAGATCATTTAAGATGATAAGAACATGTTTAGAGGAGAATCATTATTGCCATGATTAGATGATGTGAGTTAATTTCTTCGTCCGCGTTTTACCCGGTGAGACAAACCCGAAGTAAAACCCTACGTTCGCCACCTACATCCATAGCTTTGTCTATCGTTATTGCCTTCGTCTGTCGCCCTCTCCTTCCCCCACCTTCCTCCACAGTAGCCGGTTACAGCTCTTTTCAGTTCCCTCTTTAGAACTGTTTGCGTTTGGTTATAATTGATTAGCACCATATTGATCCACTTTTTAGAACTCTATAGCACAAGTTAGAACCATGTAGCACCATATTGATCCATTCTTTAGAACTGTTTAGCACTGGTTAGAAGCCTGTGTAGCCTAGGTCTCCATCGGTAGAAACCGTATTGTGATATTTTTACTTTTATGATCATATTTATTAATCATAATATATTTTTTAAAAATTTAATATTCCGGAGTGTTTCGCTGCGCTTGGGTTGGTGCTTAGGCGAGCGCCTAGCACCTTAGGCACCTTGGTGCTTTCTTGCGCTTAGCGCTTTTAAAAACACTGCTAGAGATATTGTATTAAAGCTCAATTACAAGAAAATATCCATGTAATCTACGCAAAATAATTGAAACATTACAATTTGTTATTGTTGTTGTTGTTGTAGACACAAGATAATGGTTCACCTTTTGTCATTAGAATGTTGTAGTCTACTTGCAGAATCGTCTTGCTTCTAGCCTTAGTAGCCTACATTTTGCTATGATATATATCTTCTTGTTATATGCGTTAATCATGTATATTATAATTTAATACTTTTTCCTTTTTAGTTTTTGCCGATCTAGGACAGAAATGTATTTTGCTTCTAATCAGTGAATGGTGACTTCCAGTATGTACTCTTTCATTTTTATTAACATCTATACTTTGATTTAGTAATTTCAATGTCTGTTTCTGATGCTTGAAGCTTTTGACATAAACATGCTATTTTTTCTTGTTTGTATGCTTTATGCTTTTACCAGAATCTGATTCATTATTCTTCTAGATATTGGAAGGAAAATCATATCGTCTGCAGTACCCTTGGATTGGCATTGTTAATCGCTCTCAAGCTGATATTAACAAGAACGTGGACATGATTGCTGCTAGGCGGAGAGAAAAAGAATATTTTGCGAATACACCAGAATACAAGCATCTAGCTCACAGGATGGGTTCAGAGCATTTAGGGAAGATTCTCTCAAAGGTATCACCGCTTGTGTATTCTTGGACTCTTTGTTTGATCCTTTTTGAGAAAGAAGCAGAATGGAACTTGTTCATTGGATTTTGGTTTTTGAATTAATAGCCCTTGTTAAGAGAATTGAAAATCGTGTTGCCTTTTGCAGCATCTGGAACAAGTAATCAAATCTCGAATTCCAGGCATCCAGTCTCTCATAAATAAGACTATTGCTGAACTTGAAGGTGAACTAAATCGTCTTGGGAAACCTATTGCTTCGGATGCTGGAGTAAGTCTACTATTTTAGCATTTGTCTACTCATAAATGAAGCAAAATATTTTATGCACTGTTTTGTAGATGAAGAGTGCCATGTAAAGTGATTTTCTTCTGTCAGCTTGGGATCTTGAGATATGCTAGACATATCTTGCTTTTAGTTGTGAGTGTCCCTGATTGCTGACATTTGAGACTTAATTTATGATTGTTCACTAGCTTCTGGGGATGAACTGTTAGATATTTGAATATTCTTTTTTTTTTTCTGACAAAGATGTTTGACTATTCTCATACAACAGTGGTGTGAAGCACACTTTTAACTTATAAAACGTGTGTACTTAGCTACTGGCACCTGTTCACTAGTTTTAATTTGGTTGTTGAACTTGAAGCCCATTTGCTGTTAAGTCTGAAATCATCAACCTCATTCTGCTGTTTGTTATGTATCTTGCTTTAACAAGTTAGGCTTATGTTCTTTCATATTGACTCTCTAAATAAGTCAAGAAGGTGAGCTGCATCTACTCTTCTTTTTCTTAGTTAAATTCTCTTTCATAGTTGAAGGGAATTCAAGCTGGAGATATCATAGATATCTAATATCTGCCTTTCTATATAGTTGTATTTAGTATGTTAGTCTGGATCCCTGAGATAATTATTTTGCTCATATGTGCAGGGCAAGCTATATGCAATTGTGGAAATTTGCCGTATCTTTGATCAAATTTACAAGGAACATCTCGATGGCGTGTATGTATTTTAGTGTATACTTTAACAAATGCTTATTTTACAATCATGTATATATTTATAATTTATTAATCTGTATAAACTGCTTCATTCTTGCTCCTGTGGTCGAACACGTGAAATCAAGCTTCTAACAAAGATGGTTTTACTTCTTGCATTTTCATAGGCCAAGTATACTGCACATTTTGCTTGTAAAATCGGTTGTTCAAGTCCTCAAAACCTTGCAATTAACAATTTCCTTTTAGTTTTAAGCTTGCAATTTTTTCTAGTGTAATCTGTCACAAATAAAAATTATCAAAGCCAATTTAGTGAAATTTGAGATAAGATCCAATATTTTAATGTTGGAGAATTCTGAAACCTTGTAATTTCAACATGTTAATCTTCAATACATAATTGTACTGGAGCATTCTATGGAAATTACAAATGTTTAGGTAGGATAGGCGATCATTAAGATCTATGCAAATAGATACAACATGATGTGTATCTTAATCCTTTAGTCAAAACCTGAGAAGCAAACAATTGCTTTAGTTCAGCGTGAGTTATGGGTCCTTTATCATGACAATAACTCACAGAAAATGTATGAATTTATTTCATATATTTAAAGCCGTGTCGATTAATTGTATATGCTAATGTTGTGCTTGCATATATTATCATGCAAATAAAGCTCAATGCACCATGGAGCTTTATCTCTAACAACATTGTTAGACATGTTTGAAAAAATAAGGTGCAATTTCATGTGTTCTTGTCTGCTATCCCTATGTTGCTACTGTCATAGTTACTTTTATAAAATTTACTAACTTGTCTGGCCGTTTCCAATTTGGATCAGTGGACACTAACACATGATGACAATAAAAAATTGGAAGTCAAATAGGGGTATCTTGATTTTGACCTTTTCTTTTCTTTTCCCCATTTTCTGTCTTCAGGAGCCTTGTTCTTATCCTTAACCCAACCAGCTTTCTCTTTTTGTCTTTAATATCACTCAAACCAGAGCTTTGAAGATCCTTGGTTGTTGCTGGGAGAGGAAAAATAGAGGACAAAAGAGGAGAGAGAAAATGAGAGGACAAAATGAGAGGAAAAATAGAGGACAAAATGGGAGTAGTTGCTGCACTCTTTTGCTTTTGTTAAAATAGAGTGAGAAAGAAAATGATAAGGAGTGTTAGGACTGGGGATGAGTGAGAGTGTCTACTTTCTGATTTTGTTTGTTGTGTATCTTTATTCTGGTTTAATTTTTTAGGATACTTCACCAAAGATCCTTCAAGCAACTTTCTCATCCTATGTGTCCGTCCCACAGATCTGACCTTTGGGACTGCTAGATGTGGTTGAGATGATGATGTTTGTGAAAATAAGATAATCTTTTGGGAAGGACTTATGCTACATGTACTTGACTCTTTTACTCATGATTTGCCTTATCGCCTTATCGCCTTATCGGTCCGTACCTATGTACCAACCAGCCATTGGTATGGTATGTATTGAATCATACCTATGTACCAACCAGCCGTTGGTATGGTATGTATCGAATCATACCGATGTACCGACACGGTATGGTAGGGCGTACCAACAAACCTGTGTGTACCATCCATACCTTGTCGGACTGATACATACTACTCGTATCGAGCAGTACACCACAATATGACAAGCCTTGTTTTTACCAAATCCACTTTAGTTGGATGAGGCCAATTAGTTTCGATTTTATGATTTTCTTAACATTTTAGTTTCTATTATGATTTTTTTTTGGATTTTGTAACTTTTTTGTTGGCCACATTGTTTGATCTGTGATTCTCAATATATTTTGTTTTGTCCAAACTGGTCTGAATGATTTATAGGATTTCCAACCATGACCTGATTGCAGTTTGAGAAATTTGTTGCCTGCCATCATCACGAAAATCCTTTCAAAATTTCACATATCATGGGCTTATATGAATTAATTGGGCATATGTCAAAGAACTTTCATTATAAGGGCAACTATGATATTTGCAATTCTAAAGGGGTGTATGTTTTTGAAAGCATTTATGAATCACCCCCAGTGAAAAAAATTGTTATGCATGGAGATGGCAACAAAATAGGCAAATTTATAGCCATACTGAAACTTGGAACCCCCTTTGTGAAGACACATATCTGATACTGTGCTGAGATAGCTTGATAGAAGGAATAGTTTTTCTTTTATGATATGATGAACTACTTTTCCTGCTGATGACAATAATATTCTAGCCTTTTGGGGACTGTGAAGTTGCAAGGTGTTTTGATGATTCTATTATATATCTCCTTTGTTCTATTATTGCATAAGCATGTTTTTTTGTTTTCGCCATTAAAATGTGGTACTCTCTGCAGGCGACCTGGTGGTGAAAAAGTTTACAATGTTTTTGATGCTCAACTCCCTGCAGCTCTGAAAAGGTTGCAATTTGACAAGCATCTATCCATGGAGAATGTGAGAAAACTTATCACTGAAGCTGATGGATACCAACCTCACTTAATCGCTCCTGAACAAGGATATCGTCGTCTCATTGAATCTTCATTGGTTTCTATCAGAGGTCCTGCTGATGCAGCTGTTGATGCGGTAGGCAATTTGTTTGTCACTATTTCCAGAGATTTAATTTTCTCTTATTAAGCACTGAAGGACACTTTCATGTTTCTGTATTCATGTTTTTTTAGTTCTTTGGTCGGAGTGTTTTTTTTTTTTTGCTCCATCTTGGCATTCATTTTTGGTGGTGATAGGGGAATCTCCTGGTATTATTTGCTAATTCTGTTGCAGTTAAGATGCTGAAAAAGAAGGCTTTATACATTTGAGGCACATATCATTATTTTTGCTGAGTTAGCAGTAAGAATATTTAAAATGCAATTGTCATTTGGTAATTTCCTTAAAAAATTGTCTTTTCTTTCAGTTTTCTTTAGTTCATAATATATTTGTGAAGAAGATTTTTGGTTCTATTAAATTTGACCACAGTTATCATGTTACACTAAGTGAGCTTATTGTTAGTTCTACCTTAGTTTGAATATGAAGGTGTGACTTTAGAGCTCTCAGTATGTTCCTATGAATATTTTTACTAAGGCAGATCATGTGGATTATGAACTGATAGCAAGGATCCTCAAGCTTGAAAAAGGAAATTGTCGCATCTTTGATATAATTAGTACTGATTGTTAAATGAGGAGTTATTTTTTATTCATAAAAAAAAATATCCTTTATATGAATTCTCCCTGAAATCACAAAAGTTCAATGCAAACTATTATGTGTCTTTTGATAATGACTACAGAAAATAAATTGCCGCTATAAGCATAATTCTGCTGTTCCTTCCGTATCATTGAGTTTTTAGCTAATCTCTGGTCAAGGATCATTACTTCCTGCTGATGTTGAAAATTGATTCTGGTTCATCATTTTAAATTCGTGTGTTATGGACTTATGGTTATTGAGAAAATTGTTTGTCAATGTATTTTTTTTTTCCTTTTCTCTTCTATGGTAGGTTTGGTGCTTGTTGAAGCCTCTTTAGTTTACATTTTTATACAGGTTCAATGTAAATATGAGTTTCTATGCTAGGGTAGTATCTTTGTGGCATACAGTTCAAACATGAAGTTAGGCTAGGCTTGTCTAGGTTGTATGGTCATATCTGAATAACAGGGGGCCATTTTGTATGAGCTGCCAAAGACAAGCTGGTTTTTGCTGATATATGAAGTCAATAACAGAAGATTTGTAATTCTGTTGGCTAACTTGCACAAAATAGTAGAATAGCATTTACTTCGTTGAGAAAATTGAGAAAACTGTGGCAGCATAATTTGTTGCGGCAAAATTATGGAAAATTTGAACTGATAGAGAAATGTATCAAGGAATCAGGCAAAAGAGGCTTTTCTGCTTTTAGTATGGGTTTTACATTCTGTTCTGTTCCAAACGGTAAAGATGCTAATTCCTGACAAGCGATATCTCAACTGTATTATCTTTGGCTGTTTTCATTGTAGTTTCACTGTTACATTTTCTTCTTCTTTGCAACTGCAATATTTCTGCACATCAGCCAAAATCAGCTTAAATAAAAGAACATTGGTCTGTCTTCTTCAGTACAGACAAACTGCTGCTTATGAATGTCTCTTTAGTTTATCACAAAGTGTAGTATTACATCAGGAATTCATACTCTCATTTGAGTGGTATCACTTTGATTATTTGCTTTTACGATGCTTATTGCAGGTCTTACTTGATTCTTATTCAAGTGCTTATTGTCTTTTGATATCTATGAGACTGTTCTATTGTTCTTCCATCTGATTGGCCCTTTGATTGACTTCAACACATCTATCCTATTATTTTGAACTGTTGTTGATATAATTTGTGAATTTGTTGATATAATTCTCTTATTACCTGTTTCCAGGTTCATGCTATATTGAAGGATCTTGTTCACAAGGCTATCAATGAAACTCCAGTTAGTTCTGCTTGCCCATTTTGTGCAGTTTATATTATAATATTTATTTATGTTAGATACTTGTGGTGCCACTCAGTTCCTTTCATTCTGTGAATCATCTTCTCTCTTATTGATTTGCTAGAATATATTTTTACTAGTGGAATAATTTGCTTCTTGATGATAAGGAAGATATGACAAATGTCTACTTTGCTTATGTTAGTCTTAAGAGTTAATGGAGAGATCTTATAAGATTAGACTAGAGGAGAAAGGAATTGAGGTAGAATATAATATTAGGAAAAATACTATACTATGCCATGGGGCCGATAAAGGACAACTTCTATTAAAAACATGACTAAGATGCCAAACATCAGCCCTATATGAGACAATTAACCTTCTAGAGGGGAAAAAAAAAAACTGGGGGGAGTTCATCCAATATTTACTTATGTTCATCATATCTTCGTTATCTATTCAGCATATATCCTTAATTATTCGACCATTCAATGGACTCTTGCATGATTTTTAACAGTTGAGATAAAGCTGAAATTTGCTACAGAATTTTTTTGCTGCAGAGTGTGGATTGAAAGGCTCGAGTCCAAATAGATATCTGGATTTGATGTCTGGTACCTTTAGTTATATTTAATTAAATCCCACATCATAGGAAATACTAGATTGAAGATCATTTTCCTAGACAAGGGACTTCAACAAAAAGATACATGGTAACATCCTATTATCTCATCACTACTCTTGCCAGGGGTATTTTTCATGCTGTAGCTCGTACCAGCAACTCACACAACGTAAAGTGACTCTAATTGGACTAAAAAAAATTGACAAGTCTTTTGTGATCAGGCTGAAATTGATCATAAAACGGGACTAACAATCGTAGAACAAAATCTATTCAATTCAAATAAATCCACTCAAACTTTGGGAAACAGGAACTCAATATAACAAGTAAATAAACCCCTAAGCAGAGCAAACTTACTGGCAATTTTGATCCAGTCCAACTCAAATTCTAACAAAATGACAAAATCTAACTCATAAAGAACTCAATAAAAAGATAATTGAATGCTAATCAAAGTAAATTGAAAGGAATAACTTTGTTTAGTCCTTATTGGACTCAACCCTAGCCATGACCCTTTAACAACTGACACAATTCAAATCTGTGTCAGCCGATTAGACAATTTGGCATTTCTGGTAACTTTTGTTGGTAATTACATTTTTGTTTGTCGTAATCGGTAGGAATCCAAGAGGTTGAAGCATTGAGCTTTTGCCGAGTTGTTCAAGTCTTAGTTAAGTCGAACAGTTAAGATTTTGTTAATTTGTTCATGTTTTAGCCATTATTAATTTGTGATGTATAAACTAAAACTGCTGATGGAGAGCTGGGCATGCAATTGAATTTTGGTTGTATGGTCAGGTGATCTCTTGCTGAATGGCTATTTATTTGTAGCAAGTGTTGTCTTTGCTGTTGCTGAGTAGTTTGGCTATATTGGAGGGTACCTTGCTAGTACATCCATGTTCCAATTTATGATGATCTGAAAAGATGGGTCTTTTTTCCTTTTATATTCTTTTGCATGATAATATAAATAATTATTAAGTGGCATGACTTTAATTATGAGGTGACTGTTACTGGGTAAGAGCTCTATTTCATTTGCCATTCCATTTTCTGATGTTCTGCTAATGTAATTGGTTGAGTTCTATAACTAGTAGATCAATGGGTTGGAACATCAGAAGTATTAAATACATCTACATGCTTCAGTTTATTTGTGATTTTTTCATCTTTGAATTACAAAATGAAACAACAAAAACTGCTACTCCAATGTGATTTCAAGGAATTTATTTGACTTCTTCAATATTTTATCTTTAAGAAAAATTCAAATTTCCTTATTGTAGGAAACAAAATGATTTGTCTTGCTTGATATTTTGCAGGAGCTGAAGCAATACCCTACCTTGCGAGTTGAAGTTGCCAATGCAGCTTTTGAATCATTGGAGAGAATGAGGGAAGAAAGTCGAAAAGCAACTCTTAAACTAGTGGATATGGAGTGCAGTTACCTTACTGTAGACTTCTTCCGAAAGCTTCCTCAGGATATTGAGAAAGGCGGAAATCCTGCACAGTCTATTTTTGATAGATACAATGACTCGTACCTCAGACGCATAGGTGAGTTGTTTTAAGTCTATATCCAATCACAAATGTGTCTATTTCAGTCTGAGTTGCTTGTGATTATGTCAGTCTTTGTATGGTTAGGTCTAGAACTAGGAAGCCAAGGGCCTTTCTGATGTCTCATATAATGGTGCACTCATTTGATGTGATGCATCCTTGTAGATGATGTCTGAAGCTTTAGAATGTAGTGGGTGACATTCTACTTATTTCTTTTGAATGACAGGAACAACTGTTCTGGCATATGTCAACATGGTATGTGCAAGCTTGCGGAACTCCATTCCAAAGTCTATTGTATATTGTCAAGTTCGCGAGGCTAAACGCTCCTTGCTTGATCATTTCCTTACTGAGTTGGGAAAAAAAGAGGTAAGATCATACACTAATCAATTGTTCTAACTAAGATCCACTGCTAGTTTTTTCCTATATGATAACTATATGTTCTGTATAATTGGAAGTTGTTCAAGTTTTGTATGGAAGAGTGGTAAGATATTAGGCTGTGCTTGATTATTTGATGATTTTGATGGGAGATTCTGATGATACGGGATTTGGTTCTTGTAAAATTAGCTAAATCATCATTAGAACTTGCAGACATTGATTGGTTTCTGTGACGACCATTTCTCACAAGGAGCAAGTGCAGTGGGGATCTGGGATGGACCCTCTTCTTTGATCACAATCCAAGAACATATACTATATAGTCTGACAGCTGTATCCGGTAAGCTTGTGATAGGAGAGTGAGAACAAGAGGTGGTAAAGGATTGGGTCGAAGCGTTGCATCCACCATTGGAAATCCAAACATTTTAATGGTTGGGGTGGGGGATTTTGTTGGGGGTGCATAAATAGCATATTTTTATTATATATATAGTCTATTGGCTTCTGTCATGATTTGCATATTCAATCTATTTCAACCCAAAAGATTGGCTTGATTTGGAGCATGTTACCATTAAAAAATATACTTATCAAAATTCAGATTGGGGCGCTGTTTCACCGCGAGAACAGACGGATAAGATTAGCAGATTGCAATAGATTGTTGAGTAATCAGCCTTTATTAGCTATGGTTGGTTGATCTTGTTTGCGAATGACATAGAACAACAGATCCACCTTAATCTATTCTGTTACTGGACATCAACTTGAATTTGGTTCTTTGGGCAGGAATGTAGTGAAAGTTTTGATCTGTATATAAACCACAAATCAACTTGTATGTTTAGGAATTGATGCATTTTGTACATATATTAGTCGCCAAAGTTTCTTATGCCTTAATGCTTTGTGCTATTGTAATCATTTGGGAAAAACTATGTATTGTATTATGTATAAGCAAAGACAGAAATAAATGTTAATTATGGATGTATGTAATTGGGATTTTTTTTTACGTACAAAATGTATGCGAGTAATTTTCTTAGTGAAATGTATGCACTTTTAGAATATTTTGTAGTGAACAATTGCTATATGAATTTTTGTTTGTTCCTTTAAGTTTATTATATGATCATAATAAGTCTAAATTGTACAGATTACACATTCTCACAATATATGTGAAAATTTTACATGTGTTCTTTGCCTTGTCATTTCTTATGATGTAAGACCTGTTGTTTTCCTTAAAAGAGACATTGTTTTTGTGGTTTGTATTGGTTCTCAAAATATTATTTTATCTTTTCAATTCCATGTTTATTTTAATTGTGTATTGTAGTAGTTGATATTTAGGGTGGCATATTGTAGAGTTTGGTTGGTCCTTGTAATTGTTGCCCGACAATTCCTTGGTTGGATTGGACCATGATTTGTTGTGTTAATGTACAATCTGATCCTTGGTTGTATGTCAACTTGTTGAGCAAATTTTTGGGCAAAATGATCATAGAAATACTATGGGTTAGCCCAATAGATGATCAGAACATTGGATAATCGAGTTCCTTTCTTCAATGGCTTGTCATGAGCAATAGTTCCTGTAGTGCTTCTTCCAAGGCCTTGTCTACTAATGATTTGACATGTTTCAAGAGCCAATCAATGGATATCATCTGCTGTGAATGTATTGTAGTTAAGTGTGCCTTTTAAAAGTGGTTAATAGTTTGGTTTCAGTTTGATGATGTCATGTATTCCTGTCATTACGTCATAATGAGATATCCGGGTCTTCTTAGCCTGTAAAGCCCTGTCATGTATTCCTGTCATAATGAGATATCCGGCTCTGCGCTCCATTTGATATTTCTTCGAACTTGATTGTGCAGGCTAAGCAGTTGGGATCGATGTTGGACGAGGACCCAGCGATCATGGAGCGCAGAGCTGCCCTTGCCAAGAGACTAGAACTATACAGAAGCGCGCAAGCTGAGATCGATGCAGTCGCATGGTCCAAGTAGGGGTGCCTGAAGGGGATTGCCATTTCCTCTCCCACCTCCGTCTCTCACTGTTGCTGTGTATAGATCCGTGTGGTTCATTCATTTATGATGACTACAACATTTGAGTGAGAATTCAGTCCCAATTTATATGCTTTTACGAGAAACATCCGAAGAGTATCACAGACCCTTTTTCTTATCTTTGACATAGATTATAAATATCACGAGCTTGTATAATTTAGATGTCTTGTTAAGAACTGCAGTATGTCAGGGAGAATCTGTCGAACATTTTGTGTTGAGCAATACCAACTGCTAGTATCACCATGTCAAGGTGGAGTAATCGATCTGTGACTTCTCACGTATAGCGGGAGAGCTCTCCTCCAAAGGGGAAGAGAGGGTTGGCAATTATAGCAGAAGACCGAGATGCTGAAGTCCGGTTTCTTCGTTCCAGGCGGTCGACGAGGGGGGGCTTCAACGGACCTCTTCACACTCCCATAAGGTTTTATCCTGTTTACGTCTTCGCACGCATCGTTCTGTAAACTACTTAATCTACACACGAACATAAATGAATAAATGCTAATAATTTGTGTGTTCCATAATCATATACGGATTAAGGATGAGTCTCCTATAGCTTAATCAATATAAACTCTCGATCCAGTTTAAACCCATACCGGTGGTAAACAAATATGTTAACTTGATTGATCTAAAAGAATTATTATGATATAACCTGAATGTAATACCTTGATTTAGTTCCGATATACAATAAAAGTTTACGTCCAGATTTGATTTTAAACTATGTTGGTTTTTTTTTACCAAGACATTAAACATTTAAGTGGAACTTGCAAGCGTGCATGACAGAATATAGTTTTGTGAAATGACTCTTTGGAATGATTTGTTTTAAAGATTGAGAGAATTCCAAGCACACAAGTATCAGCTCCACATATATCAAATAGTGGCCTCAAAACATTTCGAGATGAAAGAAAAAACACATGGAAATAGAGAGGAAGAGACATCTATATATAAAAGCGAAAAAGGACATCAGGTTTTATTGACCTCTGGATGTATGCATCAGCTTTTTAGACACAATAAGATTCATGAGCTTCTGTTCATCTTCTCAGTAAACTGTGTGAGACTTGAGCCAAAAGAAAGAGATGTTAAGTAACCTCACACCTGTGTATGATCAAGCATGATCATCATTAAATATAAAAATGAAAATGAAAAAATAGATGGGGTAAGTTGCAGCGACTGACATGTGGATCGAGACATTATTTAGATACAACCTCCATCAGTCGACTGCAACCTATCCACTTACAGCTTGCATATGGTGATCTATATGGTTAGTTCATTAAGATGACGATCCATGATGTTTGAAATAGACTCCATGAAAACAGTTTCAGTAGTTCCTGGGCAGGCAATACTATTTGCTTCATGGATAATTTCTTCAATTTTGGACTCCTCGTTGATGGTTTCTCTGCACAATATACTTCCGATGTCATATGGTGTCAGACCTCTCTCAACTCCCTTCTTCAGTAGCATGGTGGAGATGCGAAGGGTGCGAGAACACTCCAGAGACAACTCCCAGCCATAGAACTTCAGAAGAGCAATATCCTGCTCAGCATCCAGCAATCGAATGTAGCCAATTGTTTCAGTGTCAAACGGCTGACGTGATTGAGGCCAATAGAGCCATTCAAAGGTGCAGTCTTCAAACTGCAACAATAAAAGCATTAAAGTCAGAAATTTTCTCAAGATTTTAATGAAAGAAATATGCTAAATAGAAGTAGGTGTTACAAGTTGTTAGGTACATTAGAAGCTCAAACTAAAGATACTGATCTCACATATATCTTTGCCCCCGTTTCTATTGTCGAATGTTAAATCAAGACTATACAATATATGTCACATTAAGATATCTACAATTTCAAGCAATAACACCCTCGATTAAAAGAAATGTGAAAGATAATGCTCTTAAAGTTATAAGCAAAACAAAGTCAACATGTGAATCAGAAATCAGCATGCATTTTGTATTATAATGTAATGGATTGTCACAAGAATACACAAAACATGCTATTCTCAATCTAGAATACACAAAACATGCTATTCTTGTGTATTCACAATAATACACAAAACACTAACTTTCAAGCCCCAATAAAATATTGCTCCCACTGCTCCACCTGTCATGTTCTTCAAGTCCAAGAAAGCAATGTTTCAAAGGAGGAATAATAATGTAAGTCAAACAGAACTGCTACAACAAATGCTGAATAGTCGCACAAAGAAAAACATGTAAAGCAATAATAAAAAGTGTACTGCACAAAATGAAAGGGAATATCAAAGTGAAATCCATGTAAACAAGAGACTGACGAAGATAGATGAATTTGAAATAATGTGAGGAAGATTTAATGAGAGATTGGATGTCAACAGTAATCTGAAGATACATAATGAATTTTACTTCCCAATTGACCAATAACAACAGTATGACATGAACCTTGGTGTTATTGTAAATTTGTTCCCTCGTGACTCGAGTGAACAAGGTTTGAATCAAGAAATAGCTTCTATGCTTCTAGGATAAGACAATGTGGATCAAACCGTTCTAAACTCCATATAAATGGAAGCCTCATGCACAAATATGCTGATTTGGTTAGTTAAAGATAATCTTCCACCCTTTTCCTAATGTACAAGATGCATAATCTAAGCCTAAAAGATTAAAGCATGTAGCTACCATCAGATCCAGTGATTGAAATATTGACTGCAGAGTCTGGACTGTAGCTGTACACATAAATGTGCATCTATATGATCCTAAAAGATGAAAGCCTCATGCACAAATATGCCGATTCACCTCAGAGTCTACATGATGAGGTGATAAACTCACATTCTCAGGAAGGCAGTATCCATGATCAATTGGAACCAGCACCAAGTGGTCTTCTTCTCCCTCCTTGCAGAGTAGTATATTCCCAGCATGTCGATCAGCATTTGCCAGTCTTATATCCAACACACAGATTTTATGAACTTCTTGAACTGGAAATGCCCGAGGTCCCATTTCTTCACAACTTCCACAGTTCTTCATGAACATCTGCAATGATCCAATCTTAAAATGCTTCGTTGCATGCTCATATTCTACAGGATGGTTGAAACTTCCGTGCAAGCACCGCACCAAAACTGTTGGTGGAACACCAGAAAACCCAACATCAACACATGAAAATGACCGGCGCCCACTTATAGGATGGTCAAGTATGTAAGCTGCGACTTCCCTAAGGGCGCCTTCTCCTACTCGAGTCCTCCTCTTCAAACCTTCACCGTTCACTGACAATGGAAGTCCTCGAGGATTGTTTTCAGCCATTGGCTCCTCATCAATTGGTTTAAAAACAGCAACAAATTTGTCACCTGACATATCCTGCATAAAGTAAGCTCCCCCTGTACCTTCCAAAGACATGATTGGTGGATTCCCATTCTCCAATCCAGCAAGAGTAGCATGAAGGAGATCCTTGATCACTTGAGGCAACTCAATCTTTGGGTTCACGATGATTGGCTCAATCCAGACATTCTTACCTGTAGACTCTGTGGTAGTTACCTGAATATCACTCACATTTTCCTTCTCTTCGGACAATGGTGCTACAATGGAAAGCTCAAAGTCTCGTTCAACAGGCTTTGACCTCAACTTTGCTGATTCGCGCAAAAGTAAATGAAACACAGCATCATCATTCTTGCAAATATCATGAATCATCATCTTGTCATCGAGTTCCTCGCAAGAAAAGACAAGTTTTTGATTTTGAAGATCCACATATGGGTTACCTGTCATAGCAATTTGCCTTTTAACATATTGTACAGTTTGGCCCCCTTCGATATGAAACTTGAATTTCTTCCCACATGCAGTTTTAACAGTGATGACACGAACATCTGAGATGTGGATGACAAGGTGGAGGATGTTCCCATCGGAGATCCCATAATCCCGGATGAGGCTATCATTCCTACTCAGCTCTCTGCCATCAAACACTAGCTTCTGATTTTTCACAACAAACCCTTTGCAGGTCTGGATCCTAAGCTTCACAGAGGCAATCGAGTCGGAAGCCAGAACCCTCATTGGGGTCATGGAAGCACCAGGAATTGCAAGGTAAATCATAATGGACTCCACGGAACAATGTGGGGTTCTCGTGCCATTGGATTGGAAGAAAGAGACAGCAGGATCTTCATTGATTGGCCTAAGAGTGATTCCGGCGGATGCCATCCTGAATCCTCAACTCGTCGCTAGCGGAATGAACCACGAGCAAGACGAGGGCCTCTCAAAACGTAAAGGCCACTTCTGAATTCGATCCAATGCACCTGCGGACAGATCAATGAGTGAGCACCTAAGAGGCCTGATTAAATCCACAAATCCTTATCTAACTGTAAAAATCCAATTTTTCATAAATCCAACCCCACCAAAAAGAAAACTTTGGCTTGGAACCCTAAATTCCCGCAGACCCCAATTTCCCCAGCGAAGTCCGAGCTAACACTAGACTTGAAAGGAACAAGCTTTACGTCGATCAGGGCTCCAACCAAGACCAACTGCGATTGACAGGTCGTTTTGTGCGCAAAATGCGATCAAAACAGCATTGAAAGGGCGAAAGAAGATCGAGAATTCGAGACATTAAAGACAATGTGGTAGACCCGCCGAAGAGCAATGGCAAAAAGAGGAATGGATTCTTACCGGGAGGGAAGAACCAAGTGCGAGGGGTCGACGCAGGGGAGCTTAAATTGGGCGATAAAAATAGCAAACCGCTTCGATCGATTGACGAGGGGCGTTTCGTCAAATCAGGGCTTTGTTTCGACCCGATCGCGCTCTTCCTATCTACCACTCGCGCGAGTTCCGGCCTTGGCTGCGAGCCTTGCGCTTCGCAAGTCCCTCGAAATGGAAACTGCGAGCGACGGTAAGAGACAACGAGCTACGTGGTCGTATCTGTCGCCGTTTTCCACGGTCTGATCCGAACCTGACGGAAATGCTCATGTTGACGGCGTCAAAATGTGATAACCTGGGTTTGAATTACCAAAGTGCCACCACGGGCCTTTTATGCTTTATTGGGCTTAATATATCCCACCATAAATTTAACCTCACTCCGCGCATCAAGATTCGTGAAATATTGTACATTCACTATCCGACGCCTCGCTGGGCTTGGATTGTCCCCTCCGACTTGGATGCTCATCATCGATCCGCTTCAAGATTCGCAAAAAGTTGTACACGAACTATCGTAGGGCCTCGTTGGGCTTGGGTTAGCCCGCCCGTTGTAAGCCCATTATTGTGAGCATGAAGATTCGTGAAACAATGCCCAAGTACTATCCTAGGCCTCGTTGGGCTTGGACTGAGCCTCGTTGATGTGCATCAAGATTCGTGGAAACCATCCTACGAACGGGAACCTCCAAACCCCCAAACCCTCGTCTATATCGTGCCGACGCCGAGTTCTCACTCAGCTCGCGTCTTCCAATCCCGAACACCGCCACGGAAGAGGAGGAATGGCTCTCTCTAAACCCCTCTTCCTCTCCCACCACCTCAAATCGCTCAAACCGTATTGCCCCCGCCCTTCCTTCCCCTTCGCCTCCCACCTCCGCCTCTTCTCCTTCGCCACCCCGGAGGAGGCAGCCGCCGAGCGCCGCCGCCGCAAGCGCCGCCTACGCATCGAGCCACCCCTCTCCTCCCTCCGCCAGCAGCAGAAGCTACCCTCCTCGTCCGCCCCTCCTCGGTCCCCAAGGACGGCCCCCAACCCTAACGCCCCGAAGCTTCCGGAGCCCATCTCCGCCCTCGCCGGCAGCCGCCTCAACCTCCACAACCGCATCCTCACCCTCATCCGCGAGAACGATCTCGACGAGGCCGCACTCCTCGTCCGCCACTCCATCTACTCCAACTGCCGGCCCACCATCTTCACCGCCAACGCCGTTCTCCACGCCCTCCTCCGCCAGTCCCGCTACGCCGACCTGCTTTCCCTTCACCGCTTCATCACCCAGGCAAACGTTTCCCCCACCGTCATCACCGTCAACCTTCTTCTGCAGGCCTACTGCGACTGCCGCAAGACCGACATCGCCCTCGAGCACTTCCGCCTACTCCTTAAAGACGACGCGCCTTTCCCTCCCTCCCCCACCACCTACCGCATCCTTGCCAAAGGACTGGTCGACAATGGCAAGCTCGACCAAGCCCTCGAACTCAAGGACGACATGCTGGTCAAGGCCTTGGTGCCACCCGACCCCATCGTCTACAACTACCTCATGCAGGGCTTTGTTAAAAAAGGCGACCCCGACAAGGTCGTCTCCCTCTATGAGGAGCTGCTGGAAAAACTTGGCGGCGGAAAGATCCTTGACGGCATCGTGTATGGGAACCTCATGAAGGGCTATTTCGGAAAGGGTATGGAGAAAGGAGCCATGGAGATATACCGCGATGTCCTAGGTGAAGGCTCCAAGGTCAGATTTGGTGCAGTGAGCTATAACCTGGTGCTGGACGCGTTGGGAAGGAATGGAAAGCTCGAGGAGGCCATTGACCTGTTTGATCGGATGCTAAAAGAGCACGACCCTCCGAGGAGGATCACGGTGAATTTGGGAACCTTTAATGTGATGGTGGATGCCTACTGTCTTGCTGGGAGGTTCCCAGACGCAATCACTGTCTTTAGGAAGATGGGCGAGCAGAAGTGCATCCCTGACACATTGTCTTATAACAGTTTGATTGAACATCTTGGGAGCAACAAGTTGGTTCCAGAGGCGGAGGAATTATTCAAAGAGATGGGTGAGCGTGGGATCAATCCAGATGAATACACGTATGTCTTGCTAGTGGAATCATGTTTTGGAGTGGATAGGGTGGATGATGCAACAGGGTATTTTCAGAAGATGGTGGAGTTGGGGCTGAGGCCAAATGCAACTGCATACAATAAAGTCATTGGAGGACTGGTGAATGTAGTACGGCTCGATGAAGCAAAGAAGTTCTTCGACCAGATGTTGGAGAAGGAGGTGAAACCAAATGTCATGAGTTATGAGCTGCTTCTGAAAGGTTTCATTGACTCTGGCCGGTTGGATGATGGGCTTAAGACACTTAAGGATCTGCTGTTAGATGATGGAGTGACATTGAGCCAAGAAATAAAGGAGCTTGTGGAGGAGGCATTGAGGAAGGAAGGGAGAGAGGAGGAGTTGGGAAAACTGTATGAGGATGTTGAGAGGGAGAAGGCTGAACGATTGGCCCGGGAAGCAGAAGAGAAAGCAAGAGCTGAGGCTCTTGCTAAGGAAGAAGAGGATAGGAAGAAGAGGGAAGCTGCTGAGAAGGAAGCAGCTGCTGCGAGGGCTAGTGCTGCAGCTATTGAGGCAATTTTGGGACGGAAGAAGGATGCTGCCAACGAGGAGTCTACTGCTGTCGGTTCCAGTGCTCCTGTCAGTGGGATACTTGGTGAAGAGAAGAATGGTAGTGAGCCATCTGTACAATCTGAAACTGCTGATTCTGCAGCTAATTGTGAGGTTCTTCCAGAAGAAAGAAATGATGGTTTGGACAACGAAGCAAAGGAAGGATCTGGAGATGCTGATCAACAGGTATCTGCTTCAGGAAATTGAGCTTGTCTCAAGAACAAATCGTTGGAGGGTCTTGATAAAATAATCTTCTATTCCATGTCATTGTTGTCTGTTACTGTAGTTCTGAAGTTCCATTTGCTACATATCATAACTTGTCATGATAGGAGTATAATGCATCTAATTGTTAAAGGTTGTTCACAGTGTTGATCTTACGAACTATAAGTTCTGGTTTTATTTTTACTGGAACGTCATAACATCAAAAAACTCATGTTTTGAATTAAGATGATTACACTCAATGTATGGCTAGAATGTGGCATTTTCTGCACCAATAACCTGTGCTATATTTGCTGATCTTCTCTTTGGAAAAGTGATTTGCTGTAAGTTTCTGATGGCTTTCACTTTCTGCATGTAATTCAATGAATTAAGAGTTTCTTATTTTTTGCAAATATCATGCTTCGGCTCAAGGTTTAGGTTTTGGCCTTCATGAACTTTTCCTCTGGTCCAATGCTTTATCTATCATGTTTGCTGCATAGTTCTAAACCTTATTTGCATTTGATCACTTGTGCTATTCTTATTGTCTGTCAGTATCAATGTCTCAAAGTTACTAAGAATATATTCTCTGCTCTCAGAATTTTGTTCACAGAGCTTTGTATGGACATCACCATGTTATTTTAATTCTGAAGTTCAATTTGCTATTTATTTTAGCTTCCTGTAATAGGAGTGTAATGCAGCTAACTACTGAAGTTTATATGTTTTTTAATATTGGTGACCATTTGAACTATAAGTTCTGGTTCTAGTTTTATCAGAACACCATTGTCAAGGAAAAAAAACCCATTATTTGGAATTAAAAAAATTCTGTTACTACTACTAGATAGAACATATGCATTTGTGCTGTATCTTCTGGCGTGCTTTATTGAGTAGTGCTTTGCCAGACAATGTATAACTTCTATCCGATTCTGGTATGATCCAGTTTGATGATTATCTCACATGGAAACCAATGGCCAATTGCACTTTCTTCACATATTCAAGTATAAATTCAAGGACTTGCATCTTTTGCAGATAGGAACATATTTTTAAGAAGGTTTTTAGCTTTCATGGAGCTCATCCTTTGGTTCTATCTGTGGATCTGAGATGGATTCTGCTTTATCTATTATTATCGTTTTTCAGTGCCTATGTGGATTTCAAAATTCTTTCAATGTCTATCGTTGTCCTTTGGTTCTAGCTGTGGATCTGAGATGGATTCTGCTTTATCTATCATTATCGTTTTTCAGTGCCTATGTTGATTTCAGAATTCTTTCAATGTCTTTCGTTATCCTTTGGTTCTAGCTGTGGATCTGAGTTGGATTCTGCTTTATCTATCATTATCGTTTTTCAGTGCCTATGTTGATTTCAGAATTCTTTCAATGTCTTTCGTTATCCTTTGGTTCTAGCTGTGGATCTGAGTTGGATTCTGCTTTATCTATCATTATCGTTTTTCAGTGCCTATGTTGATTTCAGAATTCTTTCAAACTAATCTCTCTAATTTCTCGATTACAATCAATTATAGTATGGTGCATGCTAGGGTGAGTGGTGCTCATACCATCATGTACCTCCAATCCCATCAATCGATAGTTCTTTCCTATTTAGATTCTTTATCATTCTCAATTCTAGATCTATTTTGATATCAATTGTCATGAGAACGATTAACCATTGCCATGAGAACGATAACCAAAACCTGGACATGAGATCCAACCCCACAATGGTTTCACATCATGATATATCTTTGGTCCCGTCCATGTGTAATCTTTTTCTACTTGAGTCTCTCATCCAATACTAGGGTTGTTCTTGTATCATTTGGCTGTTCTTGTACCATTTGTCATAATATGGATCGATGAAATAATTGACTAATTAACTTGAGAAATGAACCACAAACATGTTTAAGCCAGGTTAATAATAATAGACACATCTAACCCTCTTGACCTGACTCAGATCTCCACTTCTAGGTGTCTCAGCTGTTCAGTTGCTCTCTTCAAATTCAAATTTTAGTGCTGCAATCTCTGTTGAAGAATAAACCAGGGGAATGTTATTCCCTCACTGTTCTTTACCTGCATTTTGTCAAATGCCCTGAGGACATCCCAATTCAATTGACAATGAAATTGGAGCTGTTAATTAATAGCAACAATATGCATTAAGTTGGGGTGAAAATCTTGATGCGAACCCATTGCATTTCGCAGCCTAACCTGAATAAGCTAGAGTATAATCTTTTGATTATCGTTCGACCTAATCCAACCTTGTTTTTTTTTTCTTCTGATAAACAATGTAAATCTTTCCTGGCCTGCTGGAAATCTTCATTAGCTGGAAGGTTAGATTTGGATCGACTTTTTGTCCTTATTGTCCCGCCTCAACCCCATCCGACTCGAACCAATCCCCGTAAGTTGCTGATACTCTTTCACAAGCTACTAATGTAGGTTTTTATTTTATCTGGTATCGTATGCTTTATCCATGTTTATTAGCCAAGCATGATGTAAAGTGTCAAAGAATATTGCTGTTATCTAATTCCTTGGAGACCATTTCTGAACAGATTAATATTACTTGTTTAGGATCAGTGGCCATAGGTGGCATAAGTTCATCCACTCTGAAGTGTGCATGACATTCTGCTCATTTAAGAGGGTTATTAGAATTCTTGTTGGGACTAAATAAACTTAAGGAGGGCTGCCAATCTTTTGAAGGATTGATTTGCTAAGACTCATCTAGCTGCAATATGGCTTTTCTCCACAGGTGAGTGAGTTATCCACTTAGAGATTAGATCTTTCCCATGACACAGCTCAATGATACTCCTGATCATGTGTTGTTCCTATGCCAACTCAACAAGCAGTCCTACCTCAGTTGTTGCAGTGTGTGTTGGTAGCAAATTAGGATACATTGAAATCATAATGGAGCATTAGAATACTTTACATTAGATTTCGTACATATTGTAAATATTTGGAGACCAGAGAGACGTGTTTGGTGTGTGTCGATTGCCACGTCATCTATTAATTTTGGGAGGTGATCCTTATAGATGTGGTCTAATTTTGGGGGAGAATTCTAATTGTGGTAGTTTTAGCTGTTACCAATTGTGGACTGAAGTGAAAAGAGGGAGGAGTAAGTACCTCTTTCTTGGCTTCTTAGTGCTTTAGCATCTCCAAACAACAAAACAAATAGTAAACATTATTGTTTATTCCAACATGCAAGATAAGATGCCTGAAATATACAGAAATACTTGATTATTCATCATGAACATGGTTCATTGATATAGCTTGAAGAAAGAATTGGTATTCTGGTTTATACAACCTGATCATACACTTTCTTGGCTTCTTGGTGTTTCAGCATAAAACATCTCCAAACAACAAATCATAAACATTATTGTTTATTCCAACATGCAAAATGCCTGAAATATACAGAAATACTTGAATATGCATCATGAACATGATTCATTGATATAGCTTGAAGAAGGAATTGGTAGTCTGGTTTATACAACCTGATCATACACTTTCTTGGCTTCTTAGTGTTTTAGCATAAAACATCTCCAAACAACAAAACAAATAATAAACATTACTGTTTATTACAACATGCAAAATGCCTGAAATTTACAGAAATACTTGAATATGCATCAGGAACATGATTCATTGATATAGTTCCAAGAAAGAATTGGTAACTGGTTTATACAACCTGATCATACAAAACAGGTTTCTGAATCTGGAACAGGAAGGAGTAGGATCAAGCGTATTTTGTGTAACAAGAAGAAAACAAGCCTCCAAATTATTGAGGGAACAACATCTGTCTAGCTGACTACCAGCTTAATTAATTTATGGGCAAAATTAAAATCAAGGTGAAAAAATTCATCATCCAACAATCGAAAATTTGACAGACGAGCAAACTGGCTAAACGTAGTAGCCAGTAAAGGTGAATCCTCGTCCCACTATCTCACCAACACAGGACCATGCATACAGCTCGAGACCAAATAACGCTGCTATGCTGGCTTCCTCGACTTTGAGATCCTTTTTGTTTCTCCAGATGTGCCTTAGGCCATCAATCTCCTTCCAGATTGATTCGTAGCGACCAGGAATGCTGCAATTGAAAGCTGTTTATATAGAGGCATTCTAAGCCTAAACTTTCTTTTCATCAAAATCAAAATCTGAACTTTTATACAACCAGCATGGAGTAATAATATTGACCTATCTTGAATGATAATTTAAGGGGATTTTGTTAAGAGAGGGCCATAACAGAACAAGCATAAACCTCTTCAGGAAAATTGAGGTCCAAACCTCCAAGCAAACCAAAATATTCATTATCGATCCACTTCTTAAATATTCCTAGTATAGATGCACTTCCTAAAACATAAGTCCAAGTCCAACTTATAAAACAAAATCATTTATTTGCAACATATCATAGAAAACAGTCATGATGGATACAACATTAGCTTAAATGAAGACTAAGTTAAATATGTCGTTTAAATAACTTCATGAATCTTGCTGTCATCCTATATGAACTCTGAATATAATGATGATCATGTTTATCAGCTCCAAGGTACCTCTAATGCCCAAAATAAACCTTTTTTGGTCAATTTTAACTCTGTCTACCATAATGAAAAATGTACTGTAAAGGATCATCACAAGGTAAATTCAAGAAAAGGGTTCAAATGTTGGCTTATCCCCTCGCTCTAACTGCTGCTCAGCGCAGCTGAGCGGCCAAAGGAAGCCAAAGCTCAATATTCGCCCATCACACAATGTACATTGTGTGCCACGATAACAACCTTTCCCGTGGAATACCACGCTACTCCATGGCTTAAGGGGGAAGCGCTCGGCCTTGGGCGTGTTATTTTGCATAAGCATCCTAAAGGACACATTACTGATGGTGACAGGAAGACTTCTACACGTTCCTTGACAGCATCAGCAGTATGATTTATTAAAAGTTAGAAAAAAAAACAACAAAAGATTGTGTTTGTTTCAAGACTAGAGTAATAGGGTTGAATTATCTAACTTAGCTAATTAATTTCAATCCTTTTTGTTTTACTGCTGATTGCTAACAAGCAAACTTTTTTTATCTTGTTAACAAAGAATACAACATAAGATAATTTTAACGCACACTTCCACTTCCAGCTCCTTTGACTAGATGATATTGTTTGGAGAGTCAAATTTAACCTACCTTAACCCTGAAACATAAGCACTTCCCCCCCCCCCACACACACAAATAAAATAAAACTATGATGGAATTATCACCTATCGAGGAATTTCAAAGTATATGATAATAATAACCTGAAAAAGGACAACAAGATCAGCTTCCCTAGTTACATGGTACCTAACTATTCTACAGTTTATACGAAGCACATTTGGGGAATAAGGAAACTCCACATATATATGTATATACATATCAACAAGAAAATATATCACCTATCACAATGAGGGTTCATAAAGATCCTACCTGCTCATAGAAAAATCAAGCAAAACCTTCTGAATCTGCAGATCAAGATGTCAGACGAGATTCAAACAAATATCTACATTAGGTCCAAAAAAATATCTTATACACATGCTATGCTTAGAGAAATAATCATATCATGTTGCTAAGCGGTAGGACAATCTATGGCACACAAACCAACCTTCTACCTCTCTAGTTGCTCTTGCTCATTTTTGATACTTGTTATGGATTTAATCAAACCATATATAACAGATAAATACTCTTATTCATGAGACAATAATCACACTCAAACCAGAAAACATATGTTCAATGATCATTATTTAGGCTC
Organism: Musa itinerans; assembly: GCA_001649415.1. Classification (NCBI taxonomy): domain Eukaryota; kingdom Viridiplantae; phylum Streptophyta; class Magnoliopsida; order Zingiberales; family Musaceae; genus Musa; species Musa itinerans. The sequence goes on from LVTN01000253.1 coordinate 273,141, forward strand.
ATCTTGTTTGACAAATGTTTACCAACAAGACCAACCCAATCGCGATACTTGTCTGTATTCCCTAACAAAGTATATAAAAAGATGCGAATCCGAACCTTGCCAGACGCGTGTAAAAGAGCTGCTTTGACAACTCTTGGCACTTCTCGACGGAAGGTGGTTGAACAATATACTGCTTGTTCTTCTCCAGAAGCTCCTTATAGTATGCGCAACCGTTCTTCGCCACAAACTCCGAGGCTTGGGCAGCCTTAGATCGAAGCTGGTGCAGTCTCGCCGCCATCTGCCAACTAAAAAAAGACCACGCCATACAGAAAAACAATCATTTCATCAGACATCCATTTGAAGAACGACATATAGATCATGTACACGATATAGAAGAAGACCTAAAGACCCAAATGCCCATCAACGTGCTCAACAATCCATGTCCAAACAGAGCACAACTTTACTCAGTCAAGGCCTCGAGGAATCATCACCAGAAGGGTAAACCCCTAAGTGATGGCACAAAACTAAAAGGAGATACAAATGCCCTATATTACAACAAGAAACGGAAGGGGGATCTGGAAAATTCCAGGTACAAGGAAACCTCAGATACGACGAGACAATCTGGAAAAAGGGTTCCAATTAGAGATCGAGAGCAACTCAATCGTCATAGCAAGCATACCTCTCTCCGTCGACTGGGGCAAGCAATAGATCGGAGAGCGGAACAAAGTCCGAGGAGGAGAGGTTGGGAGCGCAGCAACGTCGTCGTGACGGCCGCAGGCGTCCGATACTTAATAGCACAGATTTGGTGGGGGTACTCTCGTAATTTTGTTGCAAGAGTTAGGGCTCCGTGTGTGAGTCATTTTGGTGATTTCATCATCCCGAGCCGAGCCGATCCGATTCGGATCCGACCCGATCTGCCAAATCATACAACTAGTGGGTTGGGTTGGATCGAGTCGAAGCAAATCGGATCTTGTTAGATTCACAGGTCGAGTCAGGTTGAATCGAGCTGTAACATCAAGAATAGCTCCGCTTGATCCAACTTTGACCCGACCTTCCAACTGGTCCAACCCAATAGGATTGATTTGATAGGTCCAAGTCAAAGATCCCGAGGCCCCACTTCGATGGTTGACTTCACAGACCAGGATTCTGAATCCAATACAAAGTATTCATAACGCTAATCATACCTTTGTCCTAAAGCTTCATCCGTGAATTGACCACCTTATGATCTTAGACTTCTGTAATTAAGCTTCAACTTTCACATTAACTACAGAACAGTGGACATGCTCTGCAGAAATCTTCTTTTCTCAGGAATCACCCATCAGAGAATATTCTACATGGTCAAGAACAAACAGTACTTATTGAGTTACACAGAATATTTAGGGTTTTAGCTTCATAAAATGATATTAGTACATACAGCAGGATGAAAATTATCTGTGATGCCTTCAAAACAGAAACAGTGACAGAGTCACAGCATAGTAGCTTTTATCAAGCACATAGAAGCGATCCATTGATAATATGGACTCCTCTACTTGGTCCACCAAAGAAGGAAATCCTTGCGCCTGTTGATCTTCTTCTGGAGCTGGAGGACGCCGTAAAGTAGAGCCTCGGCTGTAGGAGGACATCCAGGAACATAGATGTCGACGGCTGCATACATGGAAATCACCATTTGCACAACTGCCCATGGAAATCACCCATCCAGGCTCAGGCATCTGGTCATAGACCCTGGATGGAACAAAAGAAAAGATGAAAGATTAGTAGGTTGTGAAACGATATCCTGTTATCTAAAGGAGGAAACTTTTTTAAAGAAGAAATTGGGCTTTCTCTTCAATGGCATAAAAAAGGAAAGAATTTGATATTGACTTGTGAATTTGTCATCTCCTTCATAGCTTCCATTTAAACTATTCTTTTGTTGAGATCAAAACTATAAATGGACAGAAATGAACCCCTAATGGATTAACCTACACTCCCACTAATTGCATATCAGATTTGCATCCCAAACTCAGGCAGTTCTAGTTTGCTGAGTAACGTATGAAAATTCCAGACCATCTCCAGAATGTATCCAACCATCTCTAGTTTTGTTAAGTTGTATGTCCAAATTTGAGCAGCATATTTGCACACAAGAAGCATTGAACCTTCCCACAATCTCCTGTATGATGATTTCTGCCGAAACCTAGTGATATTATCTCCCTTTACAACAAGGCTTTGGTTCCAAGATGCAATCATCTTAAACAGGAACAATCCAAATATACTTACGTCTGCTTAAATAATTTAAACGATAAGCCATAATGTCCCAACTATTTGGATATTTATCGGCGTTCCATTTGAAATATTTTGACATGGCAACTGCAAGTCCAAATTAAGAACATTATGTCATCCTCACAAACTAATAGAATGTAAGTTCCTATATTTTGAACAACTTAACCTTGGCATCACTGTCAGCAATTAAAAAATTGTACCACTACAAGTTAGTTTAAGAAAATCATAGTTCAACTTCTCAAATGAGCAATAACTTCCATTGAAGACTTCCTGCCATGCTTGTACAATGATATAATGTTTTAAAATGAAAGTTCCAACAGCATGAAATAAGTCCATGACTTCTAAATCAAGAGAACTAGATTTCATCAAATATTGTTCTAGAAGATAAAACTTTGTCTAAAATATAAAATAAATATCACTCTACAACAGAGAAAACTTTAGCAACGATAACGTTCCTACCAACAGTTGCAGATAAATAAAATTCTGTAGTCAAAATACTCTTTAAGTTAGTAAGGATTAGCATAGGTGTTTTGTCAAGTGACAACTGACAAAAAACTTCACTAGATTAACAGATATAAATTCAAGTCAACTTGGTGCAATTATCACTTAAACATTATTCAATATCTTAAACATATATGTGATAGCTCACAGAACTACAACAATAAGCCATAATGTCCCAAATATTTGGATCTTTATCATCATTATGTTCCATAGAAAGTAATACCCTTTATTAAATTAAGAATATTTAAATCTATTTATAATTTGTACTAAAGCCTACTTAGCTCACCCTCTACCTCTCCTTATAGCATTAATACTAATTATTTGTATTAAAGCCTCCTTAACGATTGCCCTCATCATATCCTCCTATTCTCTATCGAGGCTCCATCTAGTTGTTCATAAATGAAAATAAGTTCTTTTATCTATTCTAGTAATCCCATACATCTATTTTCGTCTCAGCGACACAAACATTTTTTATGAATGTTTTTTACCACCAACACTCGGATCTAGACACAAACTAAGAACTAAAAACTGATCATTGATCAAATCATCCCGGAATTGTTTATTATGTGGATGTAATTCTACCATGCTGGTAACTAAGGAACACAAAGAAATCCACCAAAACAGTGTGACAAGGAATCACCAAAAACCTTTATGCCCCCACTTTAAAGAGCTCCAGTGTCAGTAACAAATTAACAGACAATATAAGACGACAGAAGCAACGAGGAAGTGCTCAAAAGCAACCCATCGACTAGTTACATTGTCTTAAACAGAGCTCAGTAGCAGAAAAATCTGGGTAGCCAACCCCAGGTAGATGGGATATTATGGTGACTTATTATACTCGGAGGCCACAGATTAACCTGACAAGTTCAGGCGACCGTGTATAAGTTTCTCTAAGTTCATAAGCAATTGGAAAAACCTACATAATGCAGAATACAGAATAATGGAGTTCAGTTTCCACTAAGCTTTGTACTAGAAATGAAAAGTTGGTTTACACCACGGAAAAGTCTAAACCGAGATTTGAGCGACAATACTTGCAGATTAACGACTCTTAAACCAATTGACCAAAATAGATGCTCGAGATCAAGATCCATCAAAATTTCTATTACTACAATAATGTGTTTGTAATCTAAGGACCTTAACCAACGATGATCAAACCCCAACACCAACAAAGAACAAGCCAAGTTCACGTTTTTTATACCCATGTCTAAAAAGAAATTTCATGCTCGTTGTTAATGTCATTTCCAATAAAATTAGGGAGGAAGGGAAAGTAAAGATTCAATTTTCGTTACTTGCGAAGAGCAGGTGCCATCTTGTTGGTGAGCGTTCCGGCGACAATCATGCAATCGGAAGATTACACCGAAGCGATCAAAGTCATAACACGAAGCGCCGGTATGCATAATCTCCACGGCGCAGCAGGCGAGCCCGAAGGTCATCGGCCAGATGGACCCGCGGCGGCCCCGTTTCATCAAATCGTCCACCTTCGAGATCACGTACTCCGCCGCCTTCGAGAGGCCCGTCGGCAACGAGGCCTAAGGGAGGAGCGGCCTCGCGGAGGGGGTGGGGGTTGCAGCGGATCCAGCGGTGGCGGAGAAGGACGCGCACGCCCTCTGCGAGGGGAGGAGGGCGAGGCGAGCGGTCCGCGGAAGGAGAGCCATGGCAGAGTCGTGGGAGCGACTCGATGTCGCGTTGAGGATGCACTGCACAGCCCAATAACTCCGACAAAAGGGACGTAAAAATGCTTAGTTTTTGTTATTAATAGGAGGTTCAGATAAATTACAAGGGGCGATTTTTCTGAAAAATCCCTTTATTTATTTATTTATTTATTTTTGTATGATATCCGTTTTCACATTTGTTATCTTATTTTGCTCTAATTCTCTAAACATCACTTTTTTCTCTCTCTGTCTCGCTTCGTAACAACCATGATGCTCTTAATCATTTTCATGATCGATCGAAGTGATGTGACCTCATGATGGGATAAAAATAATAAAACCTCAAGAAGAAAGAGTGAAAACGATGAGAAATGGGAGGAATAAGTTAAAAGTGACAAGTCTATTGTATCATAGGGTGAAAACGATAAGATAAAAACAATTACGATGGATGAAAACGATCACGATCAAACGAAAGTTATAGAACGATGAGAAAAAACATGTATCATAGGGTGAAAACGATAAGATTAAAGTGTAGGAATGAGTTAAGGTGACAAGTCTCACGATGGAATAAAAACAATCAAGATAGGACGAAAGTTGAGAAACTCCAAGGTGGAGGAGGAGGTGGCGACAATTACCATTACTACTGTCGTGACAAAGGAAGAAAGAGGTATTAATGATAATAATGAATATTTAAAGAATCAGAGGAAAATAGAGACATCGAACAAGAAAACTGAAAATGAGAGACATTAGGTATCAACCAAGAAAAATCCAAAAAAATATTTTTTAAGAAAATCATCCATTATATTTTTGTATGTTAATTAAACTCTTTTCCTGATAATAAAATCAAATTATTAATATTAGATCTTTGATTCATTTTCCAAAGTAATGGGAGGTCTTTGGAAAGTCACCATTTCTTTGACTTAAATATATGACATTCATGTCAAAATCTAACCATTTGCATAGCACAACATAATTCTGTGTGCTAATTAAACGTTTTATTTTTTTTGCTTATAATGAAACCAAGTTATTATATTAGATTCCTCTAATGTCATGTATCAATTGGATTCATTTTCCAAAGTGATGGGAGATAATTGGAAAGTCACCATTTCTTTAACTTTTAAATATTTGATATTTTAGTCAAAATCTAACATTTTGAGTAGCATAACATAATGCTGTCTTCTATACTTTCTGGAGCTATATAATTAAAACTCTCTTTTTGTGCTTATAATAAAACAAAATTATTAATATTAGCTCCCTCTAGTTTCATGTATCAGTTGGATTTATTTTCCAAAGTAATGGCACTCATGGCTTATTAATTTTACTTAAGAGGTACAACATATAATCATGTGTCCTAATTAAACTCTCTTTTGTCTTATAATAAAACCAATTTATTAATATTAGCTTCCTTTAATTTTCTTAGTCACTTAATTTAGGTTTAAAATTCAAAATCTCATTCAGGAGCTTAACCTCTCCACCTTTTCCCATTCTCCCATGACAAAGATGCAGGGGAAAGATATTTTAAGCTACAAGGATGCAATCTAAGATCACAGAGTATCTACTAGCATAAACAGCAGAAAAGTTGCCCATAGAGCCGAGCAATGTGGATAGATGCAGATTTCCAACGTCGAGACTATGGTTGTCAGGAACATGGCACAGAAGGTCAGTCTCCATCTCTATCTGCTAAAAGAATTGAAACCTAACAAGTAACCACTAAGTTTAAATTTTAGCACAGGTACCTCCATCAGCAATAAGAGCAGTATGTCAACCACTGTATTTCCACTTGGAACCATTGTTCTTCGGTACTACAGATCGGTTTTCTTTGCTTTTGGATGACTTGAACCCTTTGTCTTTCCTGTCCACCAGTTCTTTATCTGTTCCGATACTTTGTTTATGTTCTCCTTTATCACTGTCCCAGTTCCCGTGATGCCTTGTAGTATCTTCTGTTTATAATCCTGCTTAGGTGGATCCTTGTCATTTAGAATATTTCCCTGAACAACAAAGAAACATGTTTCAGAACATACAATTATTGATATATGAGAAAAATCGGCTAAAAGAACAATACTACACCAATTTCTCAGAAAAATTGTCTTCATCATCGTCGTCGTCGTCGTCGTCGTCGTCGTCAACATCAGCTTCACCAAATTTGCCACTCATTAGATCTTCTCGCGAATACATTTTCATTCCTGGTGCCCCTGGCATACCCTGTCCTCATAACCGCTAAAAACATCAATTTAACTAAATAGAACAAAATTGTAATGTCAAACCAGTAGGTAAACTACCTCCATAGATCTCAAGATCTTTTCCATTTCAGCATCTTTAGAGGACTTGGCAATAAAAGGTTCTCCAGGAACCCTATCCTGTGAATTGGAAGCATGGATTTATCAGTGCTTATTCCAAACAAAATCATGTATCAGCAGTACGCCACTGTCTGTCAGCAACAGCATGTAGCTTGTTATCTTTTCAAGTAAGATGATACATTGTCTTGCTTGCAATCCTAACAGTCAAAAACTAGTTTGACATATTTCAGCACATAGAAAGCCAATTTCTTGCATATTTAGGCATGCAGTTCAACATGTGTCCTGCTAATGGAAAGATGGCACTGGGTATAGTGCCATGCAGAAAACCAATGCGGAGTTGACACTGGACATCATGTGGTGCTATACCCTGTACACAGTGCCAGGACCTGACCAATGCAAGCACCATGCAGGGGCAACATGCTAAGTTGTAGCACACAGGTCTTTTGCGGGAGGTTTTCAGTATGCAACAATAAAAGAAACAATGGAAAACAAGGTCAATCATGCTGTAGAACAAAGAAAAGTAACATTCTTAGAAGTCCAATGGATAAGAATCTGCTGTATAAGCAGCACTTAGATACCAATGTCTTATGCTGAAAGTTCAACCTAGGTTTGACAAGAATAGCAGATTATGTCTGGTAGTATTGGCTCATTTTAGTCATATGCAAATCTAGAAGTTTGCAAAGATCCCATCAAACAATTTCATATCTTTCTCATGTATAAAGACAGGTACTACACTATAATACCAAACATCTAAAATCTTGTAGTAATGGGTCAACGACCTTTCAGTGATTCAAGCTACTCTGTTATGTAATATACTTTCAGATTATGATTCAAATGGTTTCCAATCTTCTAGCAAAATGACACATCTATGACATGTGCTAAGTAGCAAGGAGGCAAGCAAAACAAAGGTCATATATAGCAACAGATGTAAGAAAGGTACAGATGGCTAAGCATCAGTACACATGCCTTCCAGCTTGCTCATTATAAAAAAAATTGTTTTTTATCATTTAAACATCTCAGTTATTATATGTAACAAATATTCTGTGGGCTTTGATCAAAAGATACACGAAAAGCATACTGTAGGTCCCCAGAAGAATTGAGCTTCGGGTATGCTGTAAACTCTTAACTATCTTATAGTATGAATCGCAACCAATTACCACAGGAACAGGTGGTGGCTTGACAGAGCATGCTTTAGAAAGATCCTTGCAGAGAAACTTAACCAACTGATCAATTGAAGGTCTTGCACTAAAAACATATTCTGCAACATCAGTATCTGAGTAACCCATGATCTGCTGACAAAAGAATGGAAAATTACAAATATGACAAATCTTTTTTTATATATGAACATATCATCAATGCAATATTCAAAAAACTAATTGAAGAGAACATACTAAAAGGACTAAAAGGGTTTTCAGCAGCATAATTCTAAAAGAATCAAACAAAGGCTTCCTACTATCACATCATATAATTCCTCCAAGATCTTCTAAACATAATTAAGTTTCACCAAGGAGTGATTAGCCTATACATTATGGCCGTACACATTATAGAAGTCATTTGGGCATTCCCTTCCCGAATCAAATCTTGAATTTCCTGTTAGTCTAATGCATGTGATTAATGCAAGCAATCAAAGGAAGCAGATCAGGGTCAAAAGCTCTCTTGCAACACACAAATTCTGACTTAGTTCCTAAACACAATATACACAGTGAGAGCTTTTTTCTCCCCATTGCATGACAACTTAAAAGCCCCATAACGTTCATGATGGGTTTGAAGAGTGATTACTTAGGTGAAGCAGTTGATATCCGCCTGCTATCTCAGGCCACACGGTTTGCATAATTATGAATTATCTAAAATCAAGCTATCTGAATGAGCTTTACCGCATGAAATTGCAAGTGTTGCCACAATCTATGGAGTTTCCAACAAGACAAGTCATAGAATTTGACCAAATTTAACCTGCTTATGAAAGAAACAGGTTCAATGACACCTCTATTCTCTAGTAGACATATTTTAAAAACACTACAGAGATGTTAAAGTCAAAAAGATGTCGAGGACCATTTTTTCTATTTGTGCAAACTGAAGGATCACTGTACCATGAACGTCCAGATACATATCCTATAAAAATATTAGTCCCTGTAATGTGGGCAATGTGTGAACATCAACTAGTTATCAGGAGTCAATATGTTGACCAGCATTAAAAATATTATTCATTTCAGTAAATTTTAAGTTTAAAAAAATGTCCATCTCTGCCATAAGTCAGAGCAGATCATCATCACAAGTAGCATTTATGTCATTTGTGCAGGAGAATCTTTAATCACATCCACAAACATACAAAGAGGATTTATAGACAAAATGTCAGGCTAGCTGCATATGTTCAGACAAATGTAGTCCTTGAGCAAAATGTAACCTGAAATATCAGTTTACATATATATATATATATATATATATATATATATATATATATATATATTGCAAGTTAGAAATCCTGGGTTATACATAAACATGCAGAATCATAGCTCTGAGAAAATGCAGCTAGCATACAGAAATATAGAATTGCAATCAAAATAGTGCTCGATTCTTAATAACATACAATGAGAGATCTAATTAGTATAGTTTTCTATAATCTCTTAAAGAAACAAAGGCACCATCAATGACCCCCTTATATGTAGCTGAAAGGCCTAAACTTTGTGGAGTATCTCAAAACTGAAACAGATTTATAGTTGCACAAATCCTAGTCCATAATAGAAGTTCAGCAATGACAGTCTTCTATTAAAAAATATACACATGCTAGTGCTATATCCTGACATTACACAAGTCCTTTTCTATATCACCCAGCATCACACACAAAAGTTTTACCTCTTGACAAGCATGTTCAATGGTTTTGCATTCTGAATTGCATTGTCCTTCAATGCCTTGTTCAACCAGCTGGAAAATGCAAATGTAATAAAATAAGAAACTAAGACAGATCTGATTGTAAAAATTGCAGTACAAGAAAAAAATATATCTTCAGAGGACAGTCGTATATCAAATAATGAAATCAGCAGATGGTGACATCATATGACTTGATTTAAACAACTAAAAGGAAGACATTGAACTTCAAGTTAATGAAGTTCCATAAGTAAAATGTCTATTCCTGAAAAGGAAAAAGCAAAAGAACATAGTTGTACCGGTCACGGTTAATGTGGATATCCAACCATAATTTTAGATTTATTTCAGATACAGACTGTCCAAACTTATTACTCATTTTATCTTTTTTTTACAGTCATTTATAATCAATTCAGATCTGATAAACAAGAATCTTAAGTGATTTCAGTATAGAGACCTTTCATATATCTCAATGACGGCAAAAGATTCATATAGCCAACCCCAAATAGTTGGAACTTACGACTTTGTTGTTATTGTATAACCAATTCAAAAATTACTAAAGTGTAAATAAGTTGTATCTTTCGTTTGACGTAATAAAGTATTATCAAGTTACAGGTAAGCAGTTAAAATAATTGTAGCTAGCTTCTATTAAAGCATGCACTTAGTGAAAGGAAACCTCAAATCAGCCCACATTCCACAAACCACAAACTTGTGCATGGTCGCAGCCAGGAATGAATTAAAACAATCACACTTTTAAAAACTGTTATTAGCTTATATTTTTCTCAGTTTTTCAATTTTGTGCCATTATCAGAACAGAGCCCGCTAACATGTCGTTCATATATCTATGTAAATATTCTAACGAGATAGAGATATCCTGACTTACTATTCAGTGACCTGGAATCAGTTCATAGTTCGATCACGTACCTCCAATTTATCACCTTTCTCAACAACATCAATCTGGAGAATCCAATCCGCCTCATCCTTCTTCAAATTGCAGATATTCTCGGCTATCTCGATGATCTGAAATTCTGAAACCTAATCCAATACAAAATTCATCCAAACGAAACCATCCGACTCAGATCAACCTCCTCGAATCCGGAAGCAACAATATCATAATAAAAAAGGAAGAGAAAGAAAGTGAAGAGGAAAAAACAACCTTTTTGGGCGTGATCTGCGCCTCCTTCTTCTTGACCTGGTGAATGATCTGGTGGGCGATCTTCTCACAGACCTGGCACCGGATAAAAGGGATGTCGCCCTTACGAGCAGCCGGAGGTGGCTTCTTCGAGGAAGCGACGAAATAGGGAAGCGAAGAATAGATGAAAAGGAGTAGGAGAAGAAACAACGAAGAGAGGATGCGTTGGGAGAGCGTCGCCATTTCTCGTCTTCTGCTGCTCTCGCTGTTCGTCGGAGTCTCTCCGCGGTCGTACTATTGGACTTGATCCAAAATGGAATCCGGACTTCGGATCGATGCTTCGAGAAGAGGGGCGGATCGGACCCGCTTGCGAGCTGGCTGAACTGGACTTTGAGATTTGTGTAAACACGGAGATCCCAAGATCAAGATGGGATGCGGCTCACCTGGACCGTGTTGGATCCTTAAACCTTTCGAACCGCATCAGAAACCCCCATCCGAACTCAAACTTTCCCCCCAAAACGATCGAGAAAATTAGGGTTAGGGTTTGCATTCTTCCCAATCCCTTCCTGCTGCTTGCTCGATCTTTGTTAGTTCTCGAAATCCCCTGCGCCTGATGGATCCGATCATCCTCGAATCCCCAACGGGAACCAAACCCCTCGTCTTCGGCCCTCTAGCTGGCCCCAACTTCCACTCCGTGTTGAAAGAATCCATCGATCGCTATCTCACCGAAGTCAAGAAGGAGTCCTGCGACTTCTCCGCCTTCCGCTCGATATTCTTCCGCCTGCTTCAGTCCAGCGTGGACCCCCCGATCGAGGTCATCTGGTTCTATTCTGCCCTGGGTTACCACGAAGCAATCCGGTCGAAACGGGACGTTCTTGATCGAGTTTTTGCGATAAGAGACCTTCTCCAGCTGCTTTCGGCCTGCTCCGCGTCGTGTAATGGCCCGAAGTCGGTGGCCTTGCTTGCACCTGTTGTTTCGGAGCTATATCATTGTGTCAGAGAGGAAAAGAAGCTGTCTGGGAAGGTGGCTAAGAACATGAGGAAGGAGATTGAGAGTCTGGCAGACGGCGTCGTCAGCTATATCAGCATTTGTAGTGGAAAGAGTTCTGATGGGCAAGAGCTTTGTAATAGCTATTTGCTGCCATGTTTTATCGATATTGTTCGAGTGTGGACGGTGCAACATATTGGGGAAGGTGATGATTTAAATGCTCTTTTTCCTTTAGTTAGTGATGAAATTCGTGCCTGCTTGGGGCAAGAAAGGTGTTGGATTGGTCATTTGGCTGGCATTGTGGTTGCGGAGGCATTCTTGCTAAATTTGAGCTTGAAGGTTCAAGTAGATGGTTCACCAAGGCCAGACTTACAGAAGGAGCTGAAAGTCTGGGCTGTCAGTTCAATATCTGTCTTTCAGAATTATATTTTCTTCGGTAACTGTTCCTTTCATCTGACTTTAAGTTCATGGACATGACCGGAGGTTTAACTATCCTTAGTGTTTTGAGCTAAATTGTAAATTTTATGAGCAGAATAGATAGTTAAATATTTATAGTTGTAAGGCATGCTATCGTTTTACTCTATTTGTGCCATTTCATTTTGAACATGGGGATTGGAAACATCTGTTATTGCAGTTCTTATCTTATCTCTGATTATAGTTTCTGCTTTTGTTAATTCCACTTGTGATTGCTGAAAGATTTAGGTGATTGGTGTGTGAGTCACAACTAAATATTGGGACAATTAAGAAAAGAAATCAATTGCACATGTGATTAACTCTTTTTCCTGATACATCTAGTTACTGCTCTCCAGAGAGTAGCTTTGTTGATCTTTATTATATTACCAGACTTTATACAATTGCCTAGGTTTGTTGTGTGATTCTTTTCTGACTTCTACATGTTCAAAAACAGATATATTACTGAGGCTGCTGCTGAACCCACCGTTGCCAGTTATAACCATTTTGGTAAGTTAGCAAAACTAATGGACTCCATGTGCAATTAAAAGTTGCAATTAAACAGATATCTCCATTTTGGTCAATTAAAAGTTGCAATAATCAGCAACTTTTAATTGACTCAAACAGCTATCTGCCAACATTCTCCAAATCTGATAGTTCTGTCAAGTGCTTCACTAATGAGCCATGTGAAATAATCTACAAGGTCTTAGAGATTACTTTTGGAAGAATTTAAGAGTTAGTGGTTGGTAGAGGTGCATGCTTGATTGCCCATGTGAACCATGTTAATCCAACAAACCTCTGTGACATCATTTACTTCCCTGATTGTGGTTAAGAACACTTCGCTATAATAACTAGTTTCTGAAAATGTGTTCTGGCTTCTGTAACTTTAACTAGCTCTGGATCTTGAATAAAAGCTGCTGCAACATTAGCATATTGGGCGTTTTCTTACATATGAGTATTTATTTTACCCCTCCTAATATAGTAAATTTGTATAAAAGTTGTTTCTACTTTAACAATATTAGTAATGTAGTAAAGTGACTGAAAAAGAAGTAGATCGGTATTACAGGGAGCATTCCAATAGATGTAGGAGCAAGTAGGTTGGGTCAGGTTTTGTTCAAGTCATTGTCCACTTGAAAACAGTACTTTTATGAGGTGGAGTCTGGTCATGCATTTGAGAAATGTTTACTTAACTAGTTTGAGTTTGTTCAGGTCTAAGAGTTAACTTTGCTCTGATTTAGTGGTTACATTTTTCTTTACATGAATTGCACGCATCTTTTGCGGCTAGGCTGCATTTTTGAGGAAACTGACCATTGAATTTACATACTGGGTTTGGTTGTAATGTTACCCAACTTGAGCCGTCTTTAGAGGTATATAATTGCCATTAGTGGGACAATCCTGAGAACACATATCACCAGTTTCATATGTAAACTACCAAGGGCTTGGTTTTATAGCTTTTTCCAATACCAAAAAAGGCTTTGGTCATGGTCATCAAAGAAACTTCTGTGAAGGCCTACTAGATGTGTAACTTTGTGAAAAGCATTACTTTTTGCCTTTGAACTAGACTTCTTTCAACAGCCAATCTAACATTAGAGATTTTCAGTTTTACATTAATGGCCATGGCTAATTTTTTGAAAACTCAAAGATTTTATACTACTTATTACTTTGTGTAATCTACAAAGTTTGACTTAACAGTATCATTAGAATGGTTCTACATGTCATGGATGGACAATTCTTAGATTACAAATTTAATCTTATGTGGGATCTCATTTATTTTCTTTTTAGAGTAGTTTCAACTTACTTTTCCACAAGTCTGTTTTTTCAGTTCTAAAATGTGTTTTCTGATTTTATTTTGTTTTTTGGCACAGAACTCCATGGATGAAAGCTTGGTACGAAACATCCTTTATGATGCTGTGATTTTAGTTGATTATTCTTTCATAAATCCGGAGGTTGAAGTAGAACATTTTAATGATTCTACAATGAATATCATTATGAGAAGACTGATTGTTACTCATGAAGCCATACAAATTGTCAGGTCAGGATGCCACTTAATGAGATTAAAGATGCTTCTGTTGACAGTAGCATTGGTGTTGAAATTTATTCTGGTAACAGGGATAAAGGAGACCACAACAAAGCTGCATCCTATACAAATGCATTTTCAACATCATGTGTTCCCAATACCTTGATTAAGTGGGCCACTAATCAAGTTGGCATGGAGAAACTCAACAGACCCAGTGCTCCCACACCTCAGTGTTTTCTGAGTTAGTGTCTAGAAATTTTCATATTCTTAGTTTATTTAATTGAATATTGATGGTTTCAAATTTCTTGATCAAATTTCAACTTGCAGAGTGGCTTTTGGTTCTCGAAGAACAAGGGTTGAAAATTTTTGAAAACATTACAGAACTGCGAAGCAAGTTGAAATTTGAGGAAGCTAATGTCGTCTCTGACACTACAAAGTTTGATTCAGACAGCAAGAAAACAGACGGTGATCTTTTCTTTTTTGATAACAATGGGGAGGGTGACAAGGATGCTGCAGAGGACATGGAAACGGTGGATGCTGCCTTTTTCTCAGCTGCTCATTCTATGAAATCGGACACAGATAAAGGAAGGAGGAAGAGAAAAGAAATGGAATACGAAGATGGGGAGTCACAGGTGAAGTTTGTCAAGTATAAGATCCATGACAAATCAGTCAAAGATTACTTCAAGGTTGCTGGGGCAGATAGCTTGAGTAGTGGCAGTGAGGTGGAGAATCCACACTCTTCTGATGAGATGGAAGAATGAAATTCGATGATTGGCACTAATCTGGTCATTCAATAGAAGCATCATTCCAGTGTAAAAATGCTGTATTCCTTTGTCAAGGACTTAAGCCTTGCTCATACTTCTGAACCCACATTTTGCTGATTATTCCACATCTGTGGTAGTACATGACTGATCAAAAGCAGGATTTTGCGCAGAGCAATCAATAATAGGCACACAGCTTTTTTTTAAGGAGACTGAGTTTTTGGGATTTCAATCACTTGCAAAAAAAAGGGTATGTAAAACTTAACGTTTTCGATATAGTGGAGCTATGACTTTCATGCAACTTTCAGATTTACATGTAGACAGCAATAGTTTATGTTAACAGACTGTCGAGATAGATATATCATGTCATGAATTTGCTGTAGAATTTGATAGTAAAAGAAGTAAAATTCTTGGAGTAAATGATTAGACCATGAAATTTTGGATGCCATGGGCAATGGGTTACTTGTTGTTATGGATGTGTGTATTGTTTGCATGCCTTGAAATTAAATCATGCTTGATTTTGTTGTCACTGATTTTGCTCTTTTGATTTCATGCTTGATTTTGGTTTTTTTGATCTGATGCTGTTACGGTGGCAAGCTTACCAATTATTCTGTATTGGTATTGAGCAAGCAAGATCACTTCCACATAGTGGACAGTGAACTCACCAAATTGCTTGGGCACAAGACCAAACTCTCTGTAGATAAGTAAAAAATGAATTGATTTAAGAGACATAATAATCTTCCAACCCAGGATGAAGTAATTCATGAAAATGGTGAATTAAACAATATAGATATCGGTTCTAGATATGATGAAATGATTGATCAAAAAAATTAAAAGGCTCTGTTATTCTCTTTACTAAAGCGGTCAAATGAAAATTGGATTACAACAAACCATCGATACCGATACGACGGAGATATCTCTAACAGTTAATGTTCGCCTCTGCGGGATGGGGTTTCGTTGGCACCGGAAAGGGGGCCACGTGGGACCGCCAGCCATCAAACCCAATCACCTCACGCGTGCCGCGACCTTTGCAGTGCGGGCCCCACCCGCCGCTGCGGCCGTCCATCAGGCCCTCCGCGTGATCCAACGGCAAAAGGTCACGGGATGGGTGAGACTCGTGGCTTCCGTTCGCTGGCGAGTCAAGCTGAGCACCGAGCATTCGAGATTAGCGCAACATGAATCGGACGATCATGATGGATCTCTTCCGATGCCGTTGCTTGGGTTATTTGGTCGTTTTGCGAAGCCGGTTCGTGACTAGCAGTTAACGTCACCCTCACGGGGCCCGCAGACAACGGGAAAATACTGGCTGCCAGCCGTCAGGTATAGATTAGAGAGTGTGAGTCGGTGAGGTCATATGTGGCTTAAATTTCAAAAATATACCTCCAAATATGCACAATTTACAAAAATAATTATGGCTTTTAATGATTATGAATGTTAAAATATAGGAATTCAAAAGGGGTAATATTTTGAGATTTATTGCTTAAAGGGATATAAATGATTTTTTTTAATATAGAAGGACAGAAATTTAAAATATAGACTGTTTTTTAAAATATTTATAGGTTATAAAAATCCGGAAAAAAAGAGCGCTTGGTATATAAGAGATGAGGGTTCTCACCACGGGAGCTTCTGTGTCTGTGTGTGCGCATGTGAGAGAGAGGGAGAGAGAGAGAGAGGAAAGGAGGGGAGCGTCGTCAGTGTCTCGGTCGGAAACCTCCTCCTCGTCCTATGGGTGAATCGAGCAGCTCGGTGTCGGTGGATGTGGAGAGGATATCTTTCGGTGGGAAGGTTGGGGGCCCTCTTGAATTGTTCGTCGACACTCCTTTCTGTCCGGCATTGACGTGATTAGTGGCTGGAATGTGGTTATCGATATTTTCTTTTTTGTCTGGTTGTTTTGTTTTCTTTTGCTGATTTTCCCGTGGATTTGGATATTGTATTGAGAAAAAAGATGAGATTTTTGATTATTTTGACGGCTCTTTTGCTTCTTTAATATTTTTTTTTCCCTTGAACAATGTACTTGTTTGGCTTCAACACCGGACAAAGTTCAATTCTTTTCTTGGTGTTCTGCTGTCTTGTTGGTTTCAATTCGGTTGACCATCTTTTGCCTCTCGTGGGATAAGATGTTTTCTTTCTGTCGGTATCAATTTTGGTGCTTTGGTTCTGTAGATAAACAACTATACCACACTAAATTCAGAGCAAGTGAAATTTTGATGTCATAGATAGCAAGAGTGGTGTTTATTTCTTTCTCTTTTAACTCAGTTCGTCTGAGATATGTTGTTTATCTTATGACGACATTTCAAGGTTTTGGAGAATTGACACATGGTGCATCCATGTTTCTGGCGTATGCTTCATGCGAATGGTTTGTTTGCGTTGACCAATTCTTGTTAATACGGCAAATTCTTTTGGTTAACAGTCAGCTGGAACTTGATTCATATGCATGAGCTAGCATTTCTTAGAAATTTGTTAGACAGGCTACCAAGACCAACAATGGGTGGAGAGCATGTCTCCACCTGCAAAAGCTATGTTCAGTGAAGCTCTGTTTTTTAAAGAAATTTTTGAATCTAATGCTATGTTGCCTTCCTCTAGTCATTAGTTTTTTTGCTTCTTCCTATTTCTCAGCATCATTCCATTTTTGCAAAAGGCATAAGCAAGGTGTTTATTATGGTGTCTACAGAGGAACTTGATTCATATGCATGAGCTAGTATTTCTTAGAAATTTGTTAGAATGGCTACCAAGACTAACTACAGGTGGAGAGCATGTCTCCACTTGCAAAAGCTATGTTCAGCGAACTCTGTTTTCTATTTGAAGAAAATTTTGAATCTAATGCTATGTTGCCTTCCTCTAGTCATTAGTTTTTTTGCTTCTTCCTATTTCTCAGCATCATTCCATTTTTGCAAAAGGCATAAGCAAGGTGTTTATTATGGTGTCTACAGTTGTTAGTCACTGGTTTTAATGAGCTTCCTTTATTCCAAATTTTCCTGATATGAAATTTGTTCTGTTGAGAAAGCCTATCTAACTTTGGAAACTGTTAACCTTTCTGCATTTGTAGAACTAGATTGTTGCTCTTGTCCAAGTAGATTTGCAGCACGTGCCTTCTGATGGTTGTGCTCCCTCATCTTCCTGCATTAGGTCCTATTAAACAGCATTTCTGTTCATTTTATTGTTGCTTAACATTGATTTTCCTTTCATGTTGGTCAACAGGAACATCTTATCAAAACCAGCCATGGCACAGTATCCGTTTCTGTGTTTGGAGATCAGGACAAACCTGCACTTATCACTTACCCGGATGTTGCTTTGAATCGTAAGTGCAATATCAACAAAATGGCTTCTCTTAGTCAAAATCTCCAGGTTTTAACATGTTAGTCTTGAATGGTTTTAATCAGATGCTCTGATATTAAATTGATCTGCTCATGGAAATTTTTAGCTCTCTGCTGCTTAATGCCTCCGTTTTTCATTTAATATCCATCATTTTTTATCCTGTTTTTCTTGTGGATCTTATCTGCCCATAAATGATATCTTACTAGGACCTGATTGCTCTATTACAAATTCTAGATCTGTTACTGGCAATACGTGCTTATGTTGAGTTGGAGTTTTTGGATCACTGAGTAATCCTACACATTACATCACCAACAGTTTTCGGTGTGTCTAAATTCCTTTTCTATAATGTTGTTCAGATGTTTTGTGCTTCCAAGGATTATTTTTTTGCCCTGAAGCTGCTTCGCTACTGCTTCACAATTTCTGCATCTATCATATCTGTCCTCCAGGTCATGAGGTTGGTTGCTTGGTCACAGCCTTATTTGAAGTGACTATTATATCCTATTATTCTGTTCTATTGGTTGATCATTTTCTGATCATGGCACTGAGATGCCTACATTTTTATACCCAGCTGGGAGCTGCTCCAATTTCTTCCCGTATTCCTATCCCTTCTGTTGATGATTTGGTGGATCAGATCGCTTATGTTCTTGACTATTTCAGGTAACAATCTGCAGATCGTTTGATTATATACCCCTGGAACTTATATATGTGATGCATTATGTTGAAGCATGAGTTATCTAACTCTATCCATGCTTTCTAGGTTAGGTTCAGTTATGTGCCTGGGGGTCTTGGCAGGGGCATACATTCTTACACTTTTTTCCGTATGTATCCTTAAAGTGTTGCTTCTGAGCATTACTTTGTAGATTTTGACTGTTTTCCGCACGTGCTTCGCAGATCAAATATAGGGAGCGTGTGTTAGGATTGGTGCTTGTATCTCCTCTGTGTAAAGCACCCTCATGGACGGAGTGGTTATATAGTAAGGTATTGTCTGTACATATGTCATGATATTGAGTTTTGAAGCTGATGAAGAGAATTTGGTCAGCAGATACTATGTAATTTGCTCTACTTCTATGGAATGTGTGACTTGATAAAGGAGTGCTTGCTTCATCGGTACTTCTGTAAGGTAGTTCTCATCTTCTCTGCCTTTATCTATTTGACTTAGCATCAATCTCATGCTAGTGGTGATCTCATTCTGACCTTGTCGGTAGGAAGTCTGTGGCAATACCCAGATCCCTGAGTCAGAAATTGTCCAGGCCTGCAGAAGTGTGAGTATTTTCTTTATTTAGGATCGGTTAAATCCGTTGGTAGAAATTATTATTACCGAATAGGAACTTTCAGTATGTGATCCTTTGCAAATATTGCTAATGATTTTGCATCTACAGTTGCTGGACGAGAGGCAGAGCATAAACGTGTGGCGTTATCTTCAATCGATTAACCGGTATTGTTCTATATCTTTCCTTTGATGAATGTTCTTTTTGTTTCTAACAACAGTAATCGATTTTAAGCTTAAATATTGTATGCAAGCAGCAGATACGACATCACTGAGGGATTACAGCAGCTGCAGTGCCGGACATTAATATTTGTTGGTGAGAACTCTCCGTTCCATTCTGATGCACTTCACATGATGTCGAAACTAGACAGCAGACGTAGTGCCCTGGTTGAGGTATGATCCTGACATACTATTTCTTCATAGCTTTATAATGGATACGACTGCTGCGCTTGAAAAGGATTATGACTAGGTTAGTTTTCATATCCGAATCAATGCTACTTAGTGCAGGTCCAAGCATGTGGTTCACTGGTGACCGAGGAGCAACCCCATGCCATGCTGATACCTTTAGAGTATTTCTTCATGGGTTATGGCTTTTACAGACTCAACCAATTCACCGACAGTCCACGCGGTCCACTTAGTCCATCCTGCATCTCCCCAGAGCTGCTGTCACCCGAAAGCTTGGGCGTAAAGCTAAAGCCGATCAAGACCACCAGGGTGTCGGTTGAAGTTTGAGGATGGCCGGTAATGAGCAGTGGCCAGGTTGTGTTCATCTTATGTGGCATGTAAGATTGGATCTGGATACATTCTCTAGAATCTTAGATCAAATTCTTTGGTTGTAGATAGAAAAGTAGGATGGAAGGCATCATGCTCTCGCCTGTAAATGGCCAATATTCATGATGAGCTAGCTAATAATAATGAGGCATGTAGACTACTGGGTCTAACTGATGCTTCTGTTCCAAGGAAGGTTACAGAAAACATTTTCATGTGTTGTTGGAAGGTTGATGATGCTTGCTTCATTTCTTTAGCAAGCTTCTTTTTGGCTTTAGGATGACAACTTTATGCTTATTTTTATGGGGGTTTGCGAAAAGTTGTCGGCTGTCAATGTCAATGTAATCTTAGAGCCGTTCATATGCAGTCTTATTTTTACAAATATGAACACTAATTGCCCAGATCTACTTGAGAAGATCAAGCAGATTAATATAGGGTTTGCTCAAAGTGGCACCTTGGACATATAAATTGTCTGCTTAAGCTGTCATCTTCCAGTTCCAGCTCACATGAACGAGGTCGAATCTGCAACAGCAGGAATATTTTGATGCCTGTGTACACAGTGCCTCGTATGTATATATATATATATATATATATATATGTATATATATATATATATGTATATGTATATATATGTATATATGTATATATATGTATATATATATATATGTATATATATATTAGATCATATTTGGATAAGTGTATAAGTCCAAGAAGGAAATCCAAGAAATAATAATAATTTAGAAGCATATACACAAACATATATATATATATATATATATATATTACCATGTTGTTTGTTTATGAATAATTTATCGAAGTTGCTAGTACGATATGCAATGATCAAATAGTTCGATTAACGCAAAAGAATTCTTTATCATTCAAGTAAAAGACAAACTTCTGCAGTTCTAAATAGTTTGCAGCAGATCAGATTTTATTAACCCATTAGTGGCTGCCAAAACATGAGATCTACTGATTCGCATGTGTGTCTGTAAGCCATCAGTCTCTCATCCTAAAATAATACATTTGATTCTTGTGAACCAGAACACTTGTATTACAGTAAACAATAGTTACAGTGTTGCCTTCCAACCACAGGTCAATGCATTATATGACAAAAAAAAAAAATATCAATTTTAGGATTTGCGTATTGCTCGTTCTAAAATGTAAAGAAGGAATACTATCAAATTATTTGACGATTTCCTCTTAATATTTGGACTAATGAAATGCAATTTTGTGAGGACCAATACCTACCGGTCCGTATTTAACGGTCCACACATATGAACACACATGAAAGCAAGAGAAACATCCTTCTTTGAAGAGACATTGATTCTTCTTGCTTTCATCAAATTTCAACTGCTTCATATCACATTATAATTTCAACCTCAAAGTATATTGATCAAAACAGTTAGAAATAGAGTGGAGACTTCTCTTCTTCTGATGATGATAACCCTTTCATGGTATAAGAACGTAACCAGCTTCAGGGAGTGTGTCTGCAGCAGTTGGAGGCAGGCTATGCCTTGAGATGGCTTCTCTGACCTTTGCATGAGTTTCTGCATCATGCTGGAACATAGAAACCAGTTGCTGGAGTTCCAACTTCCTCACTTGAACCTTTTCTTCAGTGATTGGATTTTGTAGTCCAAGGTATAGCAGTCCAAGTCCAATTAGAGCGATCCCCACGAAGAAAAGAACTCCCGCAAACAAGCTGAAAGCATATGGTGAACTCGTAGCCCCTGGTATCCCGTCCACGTTGATCCCGAAAAGACCAGTTATTATCGAAAGAACAAGACCACAACCACCAAAAATAGTCAAATTATGGGTAATGCGGAGGCTTCTGTCCTGAATCAGATCAGATCCAAGAAGGTCAGAGAGTTTTGAAGTATGAACTGCATCTAAACCTATAAGATTGTTATGCTCATGCAACATTGTACAAACCGAACAAGAGAGGTGGGCGGAGATGAGCAAGATTACAACAAACACTGTCAAAAGGGTGTACCTGCAGCCATGCACGTACAGTGTTCTGCATAACATCCTGAATTGTGAACAACCGTCCACGGACAGCTTCTTGCTCTTCCAACATCTCTCTTGTGCTCTTCTTAATTCCCTCTAACATAATTTTCGTGGCATTTCCCCTCAAATGATGCAGAAGCTCAAAGATTATCTCCTCTCTAGCATGCAATGACCATTTAACTCTAATAACCTGCCACCCAGACCAATTATCCACTAGCTTTAATTGAACTCTCAAAAGTTAATTTTTAGAAAATTTTCAAAATAAACTACAGCACAGCAACAACTATCATGATGAGTACTTTTATAGATCAAATACCACACTATTTGGAAAAGCTTCCTAGAACTACTTGTGATTATAACAGATTTTTGAACTAGCACAAAGAATCAACTTCAATCCTTCTTCTAGTAGACAAACAATGGGTCCCTGTTTTGCCTCAATAAACAGCAAGTTTGATTTAATCCTCCTATTTTATCCTATATCAATACTAAGTCATAACATGAAACCTCTCCTTGAAATAAGTTTTCAGGACCATAAGTTCAAAAATTAATATGTTAACCAGCGATACAACCTCTAGGGCTTATGCTATGCCATAAATAGTAAAGTAACGTAAGACAGAAGAGTTTACTCTTTTGAGATCTTGAAACTCTCTATGTGATTTCTAGTACTTAAAAGACTGCCCCAAGCCTATCTATATAACCGAATAGGACTTAAGATAAGAAGCGAGAAAAGCAAGCTTCCACTCGAAAAAAAAAACAAGGATCATCCTCTCAAGGATTTCAAGCCTAGGTCATGCCTCATCAGAAATTAGAACTAACAGCATAAGATCATCATCTTTTAAATCCTTAGCCATTTCACTGGCATATGCAGATTCACAATCTATTTTACAGAAACAAAATTTTAGTTTCTCCAAAGAAAGAAATATAATCCTCAAAGTAGAAACTAAATTGTCCTTTTTTGCACCAAGTCATTGGATTGGTCTACTCCGTTGTCGTGACTCTCATCTAACATAATGTCTAAAGATAGATCACTTTTTATCACTTTCAAATGTCAGTAAGTTCAGCATCCATATTCAGAAATATTTATGCAGACAACAGCAGTTAACAAGAGAGAGAGTAAGAAAGGAATTTATAAAGCAGACTTATAATGGCAGTTTGAGGTTTCATATGGTAAAAGCAAGGCAAAAAGCTCAAACCAATTGGAAAAGCATGGGCTTTATACCTGAGTTGCCAACCTTCTAATTTCTTGGTTCAGTATGATACTTAGCAGATTCAAATCTTCATAATTTCTCCTGGTAACAGGAAAAATACATGAATAACTGCCAAAAATACTGTTGAATAAACCATGATTAAAAGACCAAGGATACAGATGTATCACAACCTATTTACAAACTTCAACTCAATTTCATCTGCTGCTCCAAACACATATTTCCGAAATAATCTAAAGCACATAAAAAGATGTGTCATGATCTTTAGTTACCAAATAGCTCCAAAACCACAAAACAATAAATTGCAAAGAAGAAGAATACCATATGCTGAGTGGAAGTTTTAATAGCTCGATAAACAAATTAAACATCAAAAGGGACTAAAGAGTAAATCTGCAAATATGTGTCTTTCTCAAGTGGCTTTAAGAATATCCTTGCCTACAATCTTTAGACTCTACAATATCAATTTAACTGAACCTGTAGATCCACAAACAACTGTAAATCTACTTATAATAACTGGGACCGCAGACAGATAAAAAATCATGACAAAGGAACAAGAACCAGCTAATGTTCCTAGCAAAGTATTCTGATCATGGACTATTTAATGGTTGAAAAACTTTAGATGATCGATCCACGTTGGGAGGGAGGAAGGGGGAGGATGGAAAATGGGAACATAATTTACAATACCTATCATCCCACCGCGAAAGGCGGCTAGCTAAATGTGCTATGACTTCATGAACTGACTTAGGTGCCATGCTTCCACCAGCCAGAAGCAGCTCCTGCATATCGTTGGACCATTATGCTTAACTATGACTCTATGACATGAGGTTTAGATAAAAGATTTAATACTATCCATGGCCCATTGAATCAAATAAAAAACAAACATGTTGTCCACAGAGAAAAACATACCTGAACTTCAGTTATGCCAAGCACATTAATATTTGATGCAGAGCCTTTGACATGTAGTGCAGTTACTAAATAGTTTTGTGCTTGCCAAGACCGGAGAACAATGGGTATGTCATCTTCTTCACGATATGGATCACCAGCTGACTGACCCAAAAGCTCAAATAGTAGCCCACCGGCAACCCTAACTGGGATCTATATAGCTAGCACCATCAAAACATTAATATGAGAGAAAATGTTCAATCAAGTAAAACAATTTAGTCTTTGATGATTATCTGGATAAATACCAAATAAAAGTAACTGCCATCACATAATAGCAGACATCATAAATATTACTTCAAGATAAAACTTTGTGTACAACTGTGAACATAATGAAATGGGCAATCTCTAGTTAATATGCTCATTGAAGTCAAGAGAACTTGTAATATTTCATCTAGGTCTAGGAATATGATTACATCTTGGTGACGTACCATTGTAATTGATACTTGATAATTCAATATTCCAAGTCTAGTTCATAAATTAACCTCTTTCCTGAACTTAAGTACAAATACTATCAATTTGTCCAACTAAAATGAAGTTTATCAAGTAAACAAATCCATAGTCATTACAAAAGATAATACGAAAGTTTATGGAACTAGAATGCAGCTCTTTTATGTACGATCATAACATTAATCTAAGAGAAAAGTTCAATCAAGTAAAACAACTTAGTACCTGATGATTGTCTAGCTAAGTACCATATGAAAGCAATTGCCACCATAAAACAACAGATATCACGGTTATTACTTGAAGATACATCTTCATGTACAACCATGAAACATTTTATTCTATTCATATCAAACAAGCCAAAGTACAGAGCTGCATAAAATTTTACATAGGAATACTGAGGATATCACACAAAAGATCCACATTTCATTTCCATATATCTTCTTATGATTTTTTCTATGATCACTTGGTTAACTTCATTTCAGTTGAACTAATTAATAAACTTCTACATTCAGGAACGTGGCTGACATATGAACTAGAGCTTGAAGATCAAATCATCAATTACAACTGTATCTATCACCAAGATATATTTATGTATGTAGATGTAATACCACAAGCCTTTTACCTTTAAAGAGCATATTGGCTAGGGAAGTATAATTTATCTACTTTGTTATGTTCATCTAATTTGTATACTGTAATAGATTAGATGGATGAGGTCAAGATGGTCACTGAATTGTAGTTTTAATCAGAATTTACTTTAAGAATGCAGGTCAAGTTGTTCACAACCTAACCATTTGAAAAATAATGTAATATGAAGTTACCATAAATGCACAAGATAATATGTTGCATAAATTAGAAATCGAGCTTAAGTTAAATATTATAATTTTCAAGAATAATTAGACTTGTATGTTTTAAGTGTTGAAGAACAAGCCATGATAGTTTGATCCCATGATGAGGGCTAAAAATTAACATCGATGCGCAGCATATGAAGGGCTAGAATTATGTTTATAATACTCTGTGTTGTTTTATTTTAGGTCCAGTATCATTGCACTCCTAGGAGTTAAGGACAAAGTGGGACAACCAAGTCTTGCTGATTGTTGGAAATAAATCATACTTGTAGCTTAATCTTGTAAAAGAAGTACATGCTGGCCCAAGCTCTATGATTCAATTTCCTGGGTTTTACTTTTGACATGAGACACAAAATCCAACTGATTCCTGTCTATCATTTGTACTAGTCCAAGTCTCCAAGATACAACTTAGTGTAGAAGAAAAACAAGTTGTTCACAACCTAACCATTTGAAAAATATTTGTATGGACATATTTACTCAATTCCTCCAGGTGTAGCAAAGATTCCACATGACTGTATTTGTATCTAAGAGTCCCTATAGCCACTTGAGTGCCAAATACCAGAGCTGAACACTTATCCTTATCAATAAAAGTAATGAATGATCTCGTGTACACTAATATCCTAAGACAGCCCCATATAGATGGGAGAAAGTGCATTTGACAAATTTAATATAACTTCCCTTTTAATATTTAGAGACACAATCAATATGAAGAATGAAAATTTGTGGTAAATTAGCTGGTGCCTGCTAGTCTATAGACACTTCTTTACAAAATGATCGGATTTTATATATCCATCTCTGCCATCACTAACATCAGTGTGCCTGCAAGGAGTTACAAAAAATGAACAATGCAGCTGTAGTCATTTAACCTGACAATTTTGCTTCTAGAACAACAAAAGGACATTGTATTCTTCAAGGAATAAAGGATACCTCCCTGGAGATGTTATAAATGAGATGTCTATGCAATTGTATAGTGCACAAGCAAGCTATTTAAGAGAAGTGTGAGAATATATATTTAAATCGAAAACAGAGGTACTATTTTGTGTGAGCAAGCAGCTAAGGCATTGGGTAACAGTCACCTCATACAAAAGATGCTTCATTTTTTCGCTAATAAGACAGCTTTCATCTCTCAAAGCAATACTGATAGCTGGATGCAACCATTGAGCGTTACTTAGCCATGCATCAACAAAGTGATGGCCAGCAGTTACATGGCACCACCATGTTGATCCTGCTGGACGTTCCCAGTATGGAGCTGCAACATCAGCAACGGTAAAATCATCCTCATCATCAGTAACATATATTTGCTGTGAAGCCCAGCTAGCATCAGCTTGGACCATCTGGACTAGTTCTGAAATTCTTGCCCATCCAACAGGAACCCAGTGACCACCTTGTGATCTTCTGAGGTACTTGGTTTTATCTTTTGAGTCATCAGATTGAGGAACTTCATCAGCATCTAAGGTGGCATCATTATGGTTCAGGCTGATTGGAGAGATGGATTCAGCATCATCCATATATTGGACAGAAATAGTATCTGATTCTAATTTGTCTACTTGCTTCCTTGAATTTGGATTATTCTTTTTCCGTGTAACATGAGTCCTTAAAGTGGATTTATCAGAACTTGCTGATTTGTGACTCCGAACAAACTCAAAAGCGCATATAAGCCCTTCTGTCCATAGGTCACCCCATGGAGTGCCATCCTTGCTTGCATGGACCTTATTCGCTTGTTGCTTCTTAATCTTACTGCCTTTGCCAGCTGAATTGTGGTCATCCATGTTGCTCATTTTTGGTTGTAAAAAGGAACTCACGAATTTCTACAATTGAACTTCACTGGATCTTGCACATGATTATCTCCAAGATACGTCTATTTGTCTGTACAAAGAATATTGTATGATCAAACCAGGATAACAGTTCATGGATACTCTATAAATGTGTATACAAATTCAGAAGAGGAAAACAACCTGCATCATATATGGATAAAATTCAAGATCACAGCTCGCAAATCATATAGGAACCCCTAATTAAGCTGAAGTTTGGTAAAAGAATCACCACAATAACTTGGCCCATAATTGGATTAATATTTAAAAAACTACTTAAGCAACTCCAACCCAAGAATATAGAAAAAGCCACTCTCGCTCCTGTGGGGGCTAGAGCGGATCAATCTAGATCTGAACCCCTTATGCTAAATTGTTATTTTGAGGCAATAATACCAATGTCATAATGAAGCAATAATACGTTTGCCCCAAGACCCATCTCCAAAAATTCTCATAATAACAGTCCCATGCACTTGCAGTTACAAACTAAAAGATATGGTCAGATTGACAATAAGCAATTGCAGTTGAAATTTTAAAATACATAAAGAAACATAAGAAAAAAGATATAATTCAGAGTGTGAATCAAATCAGAAAGTGCCTATAGGCGTCCTGTAAAATCATAAGAGAAACACGTTTCTCCAAACAGATGTTTCTACATCTAGGGAAAATTCTTCAATGATGTCCCAAGGTCGGCAAACTAAAATCGTGATATTCCAACCTTTGTACTGTCGAAAAACTGCTTAATAATAGAAGCCGGTTCTATATTATTTCGCTTTATATTGCACAATGAACGGGTGGAAACATCCTATTTGCTTTTACCCCATTTTATATAAGAATTGATAAGTGAAGAATATCTCTAACGGGCATCAAAACATAAAGGAAATATTCTCAGGTGCTTCAAGACATTTCCAACTGCAACCCCTTGGTATATTTATCATCCAAATTGAAGATCAAGCAACAGATGATTTATATAGAGAGTTAGAGACAATCTCTCCTTTACATTCTAGTCTATCTATCCCCACTATAGGTAAGATGTGCATTATCTCATTTCCATGGTGGATGGTTCTCCCTTGGAGAGATATTTGAGCTTAAAAAGAGGCCTAAACCGGTTTTGTACCCTCCTAATGGTCAAGGATGACTTTCTGAGGCCTTGTGAGCCGTGTTTCAACGCCTGTCCATTTCTCAGAACAGGGTAAATAACAACAACGACGACAATAACAACAAGAGAATGGATGATCGAGACAACAGTTAGCTTTAAATATGAACTCTTGCTCAAATCTGGCTCTCTCCTTTATGTTTTATTGTTTCTTTGATCAACACGCATGTCTGCAGGAACAAAGAATCCACCGAACTTTATTGTGTCAAAATTATTAACTAAATAATAACATCTTTAATTGGAAACTCTTGATACCAATAAAGAAACACAAACACACCCGATATTACATTCCAGGAACCGGAGGAGGGGAAAAATTAGATTAGATAGAAGGAGACCTAAAAAAGAACTCATCTGCAAGTGAACGTACCAGCAAATCTCAGCTCAATAGCATAAATCGCGGAATCTACCGAATCAGTTCGAAATTTACCGCAATATCATGATACCAAAGAAAATTCAAGAGCATATATATACAATTCGCTCGACCAAAACATCCACACCTCTCTCCCTGAAGTCCAGCCAAGTGGGAACGCATAACAGCATTTAAAGGAGAATTCGAGAAGCGATCAAGAAAAGAAAACAAAGGATCGGGAAGAAGAAAATAAGCCCTAAAAGCAAGGGAGAAACGATCAAGAAAAGAAACCAAAGGACATCGAGTTTTAGGGGCGTTACAGGGAAGGGTAGCCGGAGAACCGACCGCCGCAGCCGAGTCTGGGCTTTTGAGCGAACCCACCACAATTGGTTCCTAGATCAGCTACGTGGCATGCAACGGGCGGCTAGCTCCATGGAACACGCACAAAGTGTCGCAGGGAATCAAGGGCACCAACGTCTTGCCGCCGTCCACGGTTTTCCACTGTGTATGATCTGTTAATATGGCGATCCAACCGAATTTGATGGACCGGTTCTTTAAACTTGGATCCGGCCCAATTAGCTCAAGGCTTGGTTTATATCCGGACCGGGCCGGTCTTATCAGGCCGAGCGGGTCTGCTCATGTACACAGTGTGCCACATAGATCGTAGACATGCACGATATATATATATATATATATATAAATTAACTCTATCACAAAGGATAAAAACTCAGCAATCAGTACTGAGCTTAGGCCAGCCTTTGCTACCCTAACCCAGTGGATACCTGTTGTCTCTTCTGAAACCCGAAAGACCTCACAGGATGGGGACACTGCACCATTAATGGAATTTACAGGTTTGGAGTTTCTGGTGGTTGATGCAATCAATAACTCACAGGAAGAAGCTGCATGTTTGCTATGACTCGTAGGCCGTCGGAGGACCCTGGCATCCAAAGTTAGAACTGTTATCTCTGTCAGAGAACACCGATGCACACATTAATTGCAGACCAAACTCACTCTGGATTTTGGCTTCACTTGTTGGGAATATTTATGGCCGCTTGAGGTGGTATTTATTGGCATTTACGTAGCAGTTCGTTGCTTGTGACTGTCTCCTTCTTCTCTCAATCATGCATGCATACGCTCGCCCCTCTTCTTGCACGGCCTGGGCCATGGATGTCGCCTGACCGAGTCAGCGCAGGCAGCACGCTTGCTTGTTCCTCACATTCCTCCTCGTCGTCGTCACCTTGACTTCTCCTCCTTCACGACGAAGACGATCTGATGAGCGGTAAAAACACGGTAGCGATCCGTTCCAAGTACTGCAAGACGGATCTCAAGATCATGCCTCCTGTAGCAGCTACAGTGTCGATCAGCGTGACCTCTTCTTCTTGTCTTCATCTCTCAGCTTTCTAATCCGCCGTGTTACACGACTTGATCGACACGAAACCTGCGTCGCTGTCGTCCAAAACCCCACCGCTTAGAAGCAAACAAATTAAGCCTTTGGGGTGTGAATGCCAACAACCGATCACCAAAGCCTCATATATTGTATATTGTAGTTGTGTTTGGCTACTGCACGTCTCGCATTATAACGTGCCTCATTCCGCAATTATTAACGTAACGCACCAAAAGAGGACAAACTCCACGCATTAAACTATTCAGCAATAAAATAACGAAAGATGGCGATCGAACGTCTCGAATTCGGTGGGCTCCTTCTTATTATTATCATTATTATTATTTTATTATATGAATGGACTGTCGTCGTCGAGAAGGGCGCCACCATGTGGGCTTTGGGGTTCCAAAGAAGCCCACCAGTGTCGGCATTATTTACGGACGTATCCCCAAACGTTCGGTTCGGTTTCGCTGTGCGCGGGAAGTTTTGGCCACTGGTGGCGTCGCACGTACGATTCGTCTTTCCCAAAAAGACAAATTTCTATGGCGATTCACGAACCTGTTTGGATCAATTACGAGCCAAATAGACGACGCCACCAAATCACACAAACTCACTTTTGGGGTACACAGTAAATCCAAATCCGGTTAAACATTTAATTGAGATTAGGGTTGTATTAATCAGATGCAAATAACGAAGAGTACACGATCTGCAAAGTTGGCAGGTCGACTGACATCCGAACACCTAATCACATGAAAGGCAGTACAGGAAACGATCAGGTGTACCCGACCTGGGCCAGCATCTGATCAAAGGCACAGGGTGGCAGCGGGCATCATGTTCTCGCACCGGGACCGCTCGGGTGAACCCACGAGTCACGATGTGAGGACAGGAGTTTGGACCCCACCTGACCTGTGCCTGTGCCGTCTCTCACGCTTCGTCCGATCAAAAATGCGTAGAGAATTGCGCCATCGTGACTCGAATAGTTCTTACCCAAATTGGTGGTCCAAACCTCCGGTCAAAATGGTTGGGACCCTACGGCCAATTTCCCCCTCTCCTCTCGTTTTAATGGAAAATGAATTGTTGGATGATTAATGTTGATATTATATTATTATTTTTATAAGAAAAAACATGAATATAAAATTAGCATATTAAAAGGGATCGAAAAATAATAATTAAGTAGGAATTAGAGGGAAAATTCAAGATGTTAGTCGTTCCGTTTAGGAAGGGGGTAGGTTTGGTAAAACGGTAGAGATGGAGGGGGTATTTCGGTAAGCGAACTGTGCGGCGGCGATGCGCAGTGATGAGAGCACGGAAGAGGCGTTTAATTTAAAGAACTTAAAGAAGGAGAGGATTTATGGGAGGGATTTCCTTTTATTTGTTGCTTTGTTCCTTGTATTGATCGCGACCTCGCATTTTTTCGGTTCTCTTTTCTCTTTTCGGCGTTGGAGTTTAGGATTAGGGCTCACTCATTTGGAGTTTTCTTCGTTTGGGCTCATCTGGTGGTTAGAGATCTCGATTTGGAAGCTTCACAGTTCGCTCTTTTCTTGGGCCTCCGGCCGGATTTGTCGGGTCTCCTGGGTTGATTTGAGGAGAATTACGGCGCGGATTTGGGGAGGAACGGCGTTATGCGAGGCGAAAGAAGGAAAAGTTTGGATCTTGATGGATTTCGACGCCTTAGTGGAGGTCAGGGTTCATGTCTAGCATCTCGAGGTATCTAAGGGTCGCTTCTTAGCAGGCCCTTTTTGGACGCTCGAAGAATTCGGAGGCTGTTGTGCGCGACTTCTAAGATATCATCGTCGCTTTGGTTCTGAATCATTTGGCGGCTGTCAATCGTCGAGGTTTGGATTTCCGGAGAAGTTTGAATCATAGATTACCGTAAAAAGGGAGATTCTTTTCTTTTGAGATCGTCGCCACTACGAGTGTTCAAAAAATTTGCTTGACGACTTTTGTCGACTTCCTGAACTGATTTCCGACTCGGGGGTGCGAAGAGGCTCTTTGAAGTTTGCTAGGGTTTTTGTCATCTGATTTGAGAGCTCGAAGAGCGTGTTACTGTACTAGATCCACTTTTTCTTGTCGGTTTCCTTGCGAAAAAAGCAGTGAGTACATTCACGAGAACAGAGCTTTGATCCCTCGTCTCCCCCTCTACTTCGGAAAAGGACCTCCTTTTTAACGACAAATCACCGCTTCATCTGTATTTAAGGAGTATTCGGTTTTTCTATTTCTTTACGACGTCTTGTGTATATGAGGCAGATGAGAATAACCAGATTTTGATGCAGGTGGGATCGACGAACAGTATAGTATTCAGGAACACAGTGAACGGGGTGGAGCTGAACAGGGAAAAAAGATGTATTTCTGCGGTTCGTCAAAGTGACCGCACCTCGTTTCATCCGGGTAGGTCAAAAGTGTCTTTTTCTCGTGATTGCTTTAAACACCGGAAACGACAGTTGGTGTGGGTTCAGATCCATGTTATCTGCGTTCGCCTGGTCGAATCAGTGTATTAGTGAAGGCGAAGGCACCTTTTCTTCTTCTGCTTCCTCTATCTTCTCCATTGCGACTCAGACGAACAGTTCTGCCTTCTGAGATGATGCTATGAGGGCAAACGCCTAGTCAGGAAGGTTTTGCTCTAATTTAGGGGAGAAATGAGTGCCAGCCAGCAGCACAAGCGGGGGAAAGCCGCCAAGGGCCTTGATGCTTCTGAGAAGGTTGTTGTTGCGGTCAAGGCCTCGAAAGAAATCCCGAAGACAGCCCTTGTATGGGCTTTAACGCATGTTGTTCAGCCTGGTGATTGCATAATGCTTTTGGTTGTGGTTCCACCCCACAGTTCTGGTATCAGTCATCCAACTCTGTTTGTTTATCTTTGTCTCTTCAATGCTCGTTTTCCCTACCTTTTTTTTCTTTTGTTTTGATTCTTTTCCGTTGTATATTAAGAATCTTCCAAGAGTTCTTTACATCGGCCCTAGTGAATATTCTTGTGAGTCCTGATGTCTTCACTACCCTGTTAAGAGTTTGCTGTTCATTTTGGGTACTTTCTGAGACAGCTACATCTTTTTTTTTTATTGTTTCCTGTCAGATGACTTAATTATTTACTTGGAAGGTTTGGTCGCAGGTTGATTGGTGCATATTTGTATAGATTTGGGGTCTGAGTCC
This sequence comes from Musa itinerans, assembly GCA_001649415.1. Taxonomy (NCBI): domain Eukaryota; kingdom Viridiplantae; phylum Streptophyta; class Magnoliopsida; order Zingiberales; family Musaceae; genus Musa; species Musa itinerans. The sequence continues at coordinate 306,658 of LVTN01000253.1, forward strand.
TACCTTATTATAAATAAGCAGAGGCTTATATTTTTTTTTTCGGAATTTGGTTGTTAAACATCACACAGTTTGTTATACCTATGATAGTATTGGTGACTATTAATTCTTCATCATGATTCCTGGAATAAAAAAGTGTAATACGAAGAAATCACTCTGAGATTCTTTGTTTTCCTAGATGTCAATGTGAGGGACTTGATCTTCTATATTGCTAGAGTTAATTATGTTATGTTATGAATAACACCTTAAACTGGTTATATGTTCATCTAGCAAATCATTGCATCATTAAGGACATTACATCTGAACTATTTGCTTTTGTGCTTTTGTGGGTTTGTGTATGCTTTCATTTCTGAGCATGGTTTGCATTATTTGTATGCTTTCATTTCTAAGACTGCTACTAATGTGTTATCTTCTATCATGTCTTCGTATGTTCTTTGGAGTAACGCTTTATTAATTTTTTTTATCCTTTCAGGTAGAAAACTATGGGGTTTCCCAAGATTTGCTGGGGATTGCGCCAGCGGCCACAGGAAGTCCCAATCTGGTACTGCTTTGGAACAGAAATCTGATATAACTGATTCTTGTTCTCAAATGATGTTGCAACTTCATGACATTTATGATTCAAATAAGGTAGGTTGTGCATGTTATTGCCATTTGATCTTCCTTTGATTTTATTGGTAAACATGCTCTTCCTTTTCTTTGTAGATAAGTGTCAAGATAAAGACTGTTTCTGGATCACCTTCTGGTGCAGTGGCTGCTGAGTCCAGACGAGTTCTGGCAAGCTGGGTTGTACTGGACAAGTAATAATTCATTTGAACCTTTTCCCTTGTGTGTATTTAATAACGAGAACAGGAATCTTCTTATCAATCTGTGAGATTTTTCTTTGTAATTTATTTGATGTTGTAAGTAGTTTATGCCCAATGATCGAGATACTTATACTATCGCTTGCCTCTTCTGATTTCTGGTTGCTACTGCTTTCCGTAGACAGCTCAAGCATGAAGAGAAGCATTGCATTGATGAACTACAATGCAACATAGTGGTTATGAAGCGTTCTCAACCTAAAGTTCTTCGATTGAATTTAGTAGGATCCCATGAAGCAGAGCCCCAGTTTCCTCGTCAATTGCCTTCTGAGTTAGATACGCTAAAGACTTCTAATGACACAAAAGATTCTCAAAATTCTATCAGAGGTCCAGCTGTGACGCCAACTAGTAGTCCTGAAGTGGAGACATCATTTACTGCGACTGAAGCTGGGACATCCTCAGTGTCAAGCTCAGATCCTGGAACTTCTCCATTTTTTGCCACCGAAACAATTGGTGCCATTAAGAAAGAGGAGCATGTAAGTGCAAAAGAAATCAGGAATTTAGATTTATCTACCTCTGATTCTGACAGTGGGTGTTCAAGTCCTGCACGAACAAATTTTCAGCCATGGATGGCTGATATTTTTGGCAGTGCCCGCTCGCCTTCAAAAGAGATTCAAGAAGTATCACAAGCACTTGATACCAAGGCCCGTATATCTACGGCCAAAGCCCTGTTGGATAAATTTTCTAAGTTGGATAGAGAAGCTGGAATTGGTTCTCTGAGTTACAGATCAGAAATAAACTTCAGTGGGAATGTCAGAGAAGCAATTTCTCTATCTAGAAATGCACCTCCAGGACCACCTCCTCTATGTTCAATATGTCAGCACAAGGCACCTGTGTTCGGAAAGCCTCCTAGGTGGTTCAGCTATTCAGAACTGGAACTTGCTACAGGTGGATTTTCCCAGGCAAACTTCTTGGCTGAGGGTGGATTTGGATCTGTGCATCGAGGTGTCCTACCAGATGGTCAAGCAATTGCAGTCAAGCAACATAAACTTGCTAGCTCCCAGGGTGATCAAGAATTCTGCTCGGAGGTAGAAGTTCTAAGCTGTGCACAACATCGCAATGTTGTGATGTTGATTGGATTCTGTGTTGAAGACAGGAGAAGGTTGCTGGTTTATGAATATATTTGCAATGGCTCTTTGGATGCTCATCTTTATGGTAATTACTTTAGACATATATACTCTTTTGTTAACTACTAATGGTAGATCTGAGGAACAAAGTCTAAGTGGAACTTCTGGCTTTCATGTTTTGCCCCAGTACAATCTTACCATATAAACTGTCTTGGTTATATAGAAAGAATTGCCTGAGGAAATTAGTTTTCTTCTTAATTCAATTTTTGACATTCTTAGTGCTTCGGGACACACTTTATTTAGCTATAAATACATCATAGCCATGGAATATGGATATAGAGTAATGTGGTTTTACATGAGTGTCAAATATTTGTAAACAGAAGCTCTCGTAAAGCCCTCCTAAAGTTGTTTATGTTACATATAACTGGACAATGTATTTCTGGAAATTTTAATCAATTGATGGATGAGGTGGCCTCAAGTACTTATCAGTTGTTTATTAACTGGCACTGAGGTAATTTACATGATATTTAAGTCACATAGTGCAATGCTGAGATGAAGACAACTGTGCTTTGGATTATTTAAATTGCTTGCTAATTTACATTCATAGCTTTGTGCAAGAGATGACTTGTATGTGTAGCTGTAGTTTTTCTCCATGGACAAAAGAACATTTATGTTAAAGATTGTCTAGAGTTTTTCTTAGAGAGTATCCATGATCGTTGGACTGTTCTGATGTGTACAAGATTTTATGCATTTTTGCTTGCAGGTCGTAGTAGAGAACCACTAGAATGGTCTGCTAGGCAAAAGATCGCTGTAGGAGCTGCTCGGGGTTTGAGGTATCTTCACGAGGAATGCAGAGTTGGTTGCATAGTTCACAGGGACATGAGACCAAATAATATTCTTATAACCCATGATTTTGAACCATTGGTATGTCACTCCCATTCTGCGTGTTTACAAGGATACTTAGTCCCAGTTTTCCTAAAAAATGTTTGGTTCTTATCATTGTTAGTACACTCATATCCTCAACCAAATTTGATGTTCTCCTGTTTCTCTACAAGAATTTAACAAGATAATGTCTTCCAGCATTTATAATGTCTTTTATATATCTGCAGTTACTCTTTAACTCTTTGAAATATTGGCTTCCAACATCTAACCTTTATTGTGTTACAAAGGTTGGTGATTTTGGCTTAGCAAGATGGCAGCCTGATGGTGACCTTGGCGTGGAAACAAGAGTAATAGGCACCTTTGGGTAAGCTTGGATCAGAGTCAAATATCTTTGACCAAATAAAAATGTATCTAAGTTATTTCTGTGCTTCTATTGTAGATATCTAGCTCCAGAATATGCTCAAAGCGGGCAAATTACAGAAAAAGCTGATGTATATTCCTTTGGAGTGGTGCTACTGGAGCTTGTCACCGGACGTAAAGCTGTTGATATCAATCGACCAAAGGGCCAACAGTGCCTGACCGAATGGGTGAGCTGAAAATAGAACATAATTCTGTGTTCCTGTGGTGGTCATCCATTATACTATATTTTATATCTGATTATGCTCTAAAGTTATGACTTTAGTTATTTTACTATGCTTGCTTTCTGTTTTAGGTGGGAATTACTGATGCATTAAATCACTTATCTGTCGTCTTTGGTTGATATTGTTTGAACAGGCTCGCCCTTTGCTTGAAGAATATGCGATCGATGAGCTTGTAGATCCACGCTTGGGGAACCACTATGCCGAACATGAGGTGTACTGCATGTTGCATGCAGCATCATTTTGCATTAGACGCGATCCTCATGCCAGGCCTCGGATGTCTCAGGTATGTTACATGATGGTGCACAAACCAGACATCCGAGAAAAAAGTGACATTTTCTTCTAATTCTGAACTAATGTTCTTGCCTTCATGTTGGAAGGTTCTTAGGATACTGGAGGGTGACATGATTATGGATTCAAGTTACACTTTGTCCCCTGGATATGCCAACGGAAACAAGAGCGGACGGATGTGGCCTGAGCAGCAGCAACAGCAACAACAACACAGCAGTCCGATCCGGAAACAGGCTTCAGAGGTTTTGGCTGGGAAAAAATCTTACGAGGCATTACGGACGGCCTGGGAAAGAGAGAGGGAGAGTATCATGCGAAGATGTTGATGCCGAAAGAAGAATATATATGCTTATAGATTTCCATCCGCATTGTGTATTCTCCTAGTTTCCTCTTTCCTCTTTTTCCTGTTGCTGCATTTTTCACCACTCTATTATTGCCGTTACATTATTAGGCTGTAATTTATGTGTCAGTGCACTTAATTAGGTTGGTCTATCTTGACAAAAGTTAGGCTATTCGAGAGCCATGTTTTATGTTTATGTTCATGTTCGGAGATGGATCTCTTGATCTAACCCAAACACACCCTATCTTACATTATATTTTGTAGAAATCTGCAATCCACTTTGATATTGATCGAATATCGTCCCACAGGTTTTAGATTTTCCGTGATCTTCTCGTTCTCTCCTTGCTTTGATTTGTGCAGAAGTAGAGTCTATTGTTTGTTTGTTTGTTTGTCATGACATTGGATCTATCGATAAATCATTGGTCAAAATGTTTATTTATATCTAAATTATTAAACCGTTGTCATCATATTTGAATCATTGGATCTAAATCATCAGTTAAAATGTTTATGTTCAATTTATCAATTTATTAAATCGTTATCATCATATTTAAAATTAGAACGTCTAAATCATTGATCAAAATATTTATTTATATCCAAATTATTAAACCGTTGTCATCATATTTGAATAAGTCTGATGAAATAATTAACTCAATGATTAAGCCATTATGTTAAAGTATGCAGCTTTATTATTATTTTGATCTTCACGCTTTTTAATATGTTTTCGATTTATTTATCTTCTATATATCATCTCCACACCGATGCTTCGTTCTCGTTCGCCTGTCGTTTGCGGAAATGCTCGTCCCCGTGTGGGTCCCGAGAATATCTCTCTCCCATGGGGTAGCGTGGAAGTAGGGCCCGCGTGCAGCGGATGGCTTCAGGCCATCAGAAGACCACAAGTGGGATTTCTCGGGCCCGAGAGAACACGCTGCATCGCTGTCCCAACGATGTCCGTCGAAGGAACGCCATGCGGCGTGCGTGCGTGCGTGCGTGCGTACATCACGAGAGTCGCTGTGTCGAGGTAAGGTCATGGCACCCAACAGGGACGAGACTCGAGTGGGATGTGTTGTCCTCTCGAGTCACATGAAATCTATTCCTTCCTGCTTCTTCGATGCGACATCGGTTTGACCGAGGTTGGTCTTCGATTGGCACATCACGACACCGGGAACACACAGGCGTGTGAGCCGGCCGGTCCACTCATCGAACCACAATTGCAGTAGCGTCCACAAGATGAGGGAGAGGGAGTACAGTTTTTGCTGCAACCCGTCGAGTTGTATTCTGAGTCTTGCATGATGCGACACTGATATGACTGAATTATCACACTCGCAGCCCATCAAAAGCTGTGCCGCATACACTGGTCCATCCACATGATAATGGACAGAGCCGATCACGCATGTCCATCGGTTCAATCGCCTTACAGGCCACTCTAAGGCAAGCGTCGTATGATACTGTAGGATGATGTGAAGAGAGAGAGAGATTCTTGTTCTACCTTCAGTTGGGAGCTAAATCCTTAGATGAGGTCGGTGCCTTGGAGAGAAGCCAGAGAGAGAGAGAAGATGAGGGAGGCTCCTTTATTTTTCTCTCTCTCTCTCTTTATATATATATATATATATATATATATATAGAGAGAGAGAGAGAGAGAGAGAGAGAGAAACAGGCTAGATAGAGGATGTTCCTTTGCAATTGTACTGTCTACTTGTGGAGTAATTAGGATAGAATAAGTAAGCTCTTTCTCCCTCTTCATCTTGTGGTTATCATTGAATTAGGTTCAGAATGAAGGATAGAAAAAGTGTTAGATTCTTGATAGACAGGTCAACACTTCATATCTATCTGGTAACCTATCAGAAAATGAACTATATCAAACTCCATGAACTTGACATGTTCTTTATGGATAATCTACCTGATTTCCGAGTGCATTGGTCTGCTAAAACTACTAAAGCGTAGTAGTTGGGGAGAGCTGCTTGATGGCATAATCTAATTTCGGACTGCATTTTATCAACAATCTATAACATGTTTAATGACAATCGATCTGTCTGTTGGCTAGCAAATACCGCGGTAAACAAAATCTTTAGATGTTTAACAAAAGTCAGTAGCACAACACATCTTCAAAGAAGAATAGAAAACACAATTCGGCATGCCATAGAAAACGATTGCAGCAACTCTTAGAAGTTAAATTTAGGGCACAAAGTAAGATCAAAATTGAAGGGAACAACAGAGCATGGTGGCATAAGTCAGCAGACGCAATTGGAGGATGCTGTTGACAAGGCAGTTCCAGTATACATAGTTGAATAGTCTAATAAAGAACCTGTTATTTCGCTGGTGTGCCAACTCGTAAAGAGTAAGAACTGAAGAATCAGAAGTTGGCGTGATTTACTTCCCACCAAGTGTGGGAAACTGCCCAGGATCTTCGATTGATGGGGCAGCAGCCATGAAGCTTGAGACCCCACTGCCGTAAGAGCCTCTGAATGGACCACGGTCACCTCTCCCCCTGCCACGTCCACGGCCACTTGGACCATAATATCTTCCTCCTTCAGCTGGCTTCAGGAACTCATTGATGCTCAATGACTACGAGAAAGAAACCTCAGTCAATCAAGAAAAGGCGAATAAAAATTCTTAAACAGATGGATATGAGATAAAACGAATGCTAACTTTTTTGCTTCGTTCATCACGATCAATGTTTTCCTTCTTTTTCCCTGAATCCTTGTCAGAACCCTGCAAAGACAATGTAATAGTGAAAGCATAGTGAGAAATAAAAAAAATGATGTTGCAGATCGATAGCAATAGAAACAAACGTATGAAACAAAAAAAACACACATACCAACTTAACAAAGATAGGGTCATGTTCTTTTTTTGTAGACAGTTGCTGCATAGACTGCAACTCCTTGTCAATTTCGACCTTTCTCTCCTCAGACTTCATTGCAAGTAAGGCCTTTCGCTTCTCTTCCTTAATCTTTTCATATTCTTCCAGAGTCATCTCCTATGCAGATGTGTTGCGCATCAGAATGTATAACTATTAATTTACTGTAAAGACCTTCTAAAATTATTTTCAGCAAAAAAATACTTGCAGGTTTCAACAAAGCTCCCACTTATCATGATTTTTAATCTAGATAGTGCACAAGGGTGTCTTACAAGAAAACAGCATGTCACACAATATATATCGTATTCTTAGTCAACGTGTCATTAGAATTATTATATAATTAGGTTAAATTATGGCAACCATGAACAGGAATAGACACTGATAACAAGGAATAACAAGGAATACAAATCAATTCCTTCATGCCAGTAGAAAGGCAAACAACAGAGAAAAAGAGAGTAATGAAAAGCTTTGTATGGCAAATTGGTGAATTGAAGCATGAAAAAGAGAGCGTGTCAAAACCTTGATTCTGCCACAAAAGGGATAGCTCTAGGCTGGGTGAAATAGCGTACTTGAATACAAATTGGTTCGAATTTCTCTGCACCATGCAAGACCCTTTGGATCAGCCTTCCTCTTAAAGACTACTGCCAATTTCAGTCCCTCCTTACATGCAACAACATTAGTTTCTTGTTCAATAATGTCCAATAATTTTAAGGGGCCCAGGCAAAAAATCTGTTTCTGCATACAAAGTAATGCAGCAGCACCAAACACAAACAAGCAGGGAAGAAACTGCTTTCGAGTGAGCAATCTACAAGTTACTTCAGAAAGCAACATGAATCAACTTGAATCTGGATCAAGTTGTCTCCAATTTTCTAACCCACCGAAAAAAAAAAACTAGTGGAACATGTAAAAGATCTCCAAGTACAGTCCTATACTTATTTACTGAACAACATAAATTAGTGAATAACTTCAAGTTCAAAAGCATGTTAAGGCCATTATAGTTCACCATTTCAGCTAAAAAAACAATATTTTCAGAAGATAAACCATCATATAGCATCTTCACTAAGAAAAATAATCAATGACCAAAATTTTCTTATTTTGCAAAATTGCTTTATATTTGGAGCACAGCTGCCAGGTTATAAAATGCAGAACCAAATGGGCACCAAGAAAGAAGGCAATGCCATGTAGGGAATACATAAATGCACTACGAAGACTGGATCTTAATTTATAATAAGACTTTGGTGTTATCTAGGTAAACCATGAAGTTCAATATCAGGAGGAATTTAAGAGAATGAGCAACAGTTCATTCTATATAATAGTTAAACAATGAAGTTCAATATAATAAGACTTTGGTGTTATCCTGCAGCTTCGTTCGTTCGCCGCTGCAGCTTTGTCCGTTAGCCACAGCAGCTTCGTCTGTTGCCCTCTCCTTCCTCGACCTTTCTCCACAGCCACCAAGTACTTCTCTTCTCAGTTCCCTCTTTAGAACTATTTAGCACTAGTTATAACTGTTTAGCACCACATTGATCCATTCTTTAGAACTGTTTAGCACTGGTTAAAAGCCAACCTGTTTAGCATAGGTCTACTCAGTTGCACCTTCTTGTTCATGTTCTAACCCTGTTAGGAGTTCTAAGTTTACCTAGGTAGGAACATCACGTTGATATGAAAACACTGATTAGAACATTAGTATATATTATTTTAAAATTGAATATTCGGGAGTGTCTCGCTTTGCTAGGTGCCTGCCCAGCGCCTTGGGCATTTTGAGACCTTGGCACCTAGTGCTTCTAAAAACACTGAGCTAAAGCTAGAAACAGTAAGACACTGATGTTATTATGTATGAATATAGAGGAAAGAAATCACTCTTTCACATGGATCATGCATGCATGAAACCCCAAAACATGTGCGTTATATATCCACAACAGATACCTAGAGACCAACACTCACTGAATGAAAAGCTATAGAATACTTTTTTTTGCAAGGATACAATAACTTTATGGACCTAACACATAGAGACATCATGAATTTCAAACTTCCAATCTTGTTAAAAAAACTCAATTGTATACATTTATACAAAGAAGTCCATGCTTTAAATAAACCTCTCTTGGCGGAGAAAGTGAAATCTGTCATATAGGCAACATAATGTGAAATTTTCCACCATGACATGAACAACCAGTGTAGATGGAAAACAACAAAGTTCCTTTTGTTAGGATGATAACTATATAGATATGAAATGACCAATGTTCCATAACAGTTACTAGTTCACAAGGATAAATATTTGTTTCTCATTAGGTAATTTTTTGGGGTTCTTTATAGAGATCCATTTGTCAGCAGTAAAATTTGAATCTTGTACTACCACTAATTTTCTCCAACAGAGGTAGCAACACAAGGACCCGTTCAGCAAACCCAAAAAATAGGACTCAAATGAGACTATCAGCCTAGATCTCAAATCTCAATACATTAAAAAGATCCACTAAGAATCATTCATTACATGCAACTCCTAAATTGTAGAAGTAATAAAAGGATATCAGACCCACAGGAAATCAACTTATTCATGTTAAGCTAGTCCATAAAGACCCTCCAGAACACAATTTAACAATTTTTACTTGTCTTCTTGAATCTGCTTATTTTCATTTATGAACTTTCATTGGTTGGGCCAACTAAACTACAACAATAGAACATACTTGCATACTTGGACTCTATGAAACTATAATTTACCAACAAAGCACAAGTATAAAACTGACAGTTGAGTCATTCTGATAAATGTTCCAGAAGGATGGACACAGGAAGTAATCTATTGAATCTCTCTAGCTTGACACAAACTAACATCATATTTGTTTAGACACAAATTATCTATTGATCACTGTAGATTTCCTTTTTCTTTAAAGAAAAAGTAAAAGCACCTTGACCAAATGTGGGAGATAGAGATGATCTGCTACAACTAAACCAGATGATCATTTAACATGATACTAGATGATCAGAAACTCAAAATTACATAATCATTATTGAAGGAAATACTTGTTGAAAGGTTTTTCGAAATGTTTGCTAATTAGGAAAGATAAAAAGTGTTATCGAGATGAGAATAATAACATGATGTTAGGGTTGTTAGAAAGGATATCAAAAGAAAAACTAACACTCATGAACAAAGACATAGTTTTGACCAACTGGCCATTTCGCCCACACTAGTATGAAACGAGCGTCATGTACCGGTCCGAGTGCTAACCAGTACATGGACCAACCCTAGTCTGGTCCACCATACAAAAGGGAAGTGGGAAACGTAGTGTTTCCCACTTCTCATGCAAGCACTGCCTCCACAGGGCTCGCAAACAGTGGCTGCATAGCGTTTCCCACTTCTCACGCGAGAACCACCTCCACAGGGCTCGCAAACATTGCCTGTGTTTCCCACTTTTCACGCGGACGCCGCCTCCACAAGGGTCGCAAACATTGCCTCTGATGCTGTGATCAATGGCAACCTCCGCTTGCCGTGACTTCACTGCACCGCCATGTCTCAGATAAGGTCTCTTCTCCTCTTCCTCCTTCCTTCCTCCGCCGCTTCCTCTTCTTCCCTCTTTCTTCCTCCTTCCTCTTCCATCCCCTCCTCTTCTCCCTTTCTTTCTTCCTCTCCGAAAGACCAATAAACAAAAGTGTTGGGGTTTCATATTGCAGCATGTGTTGGTACGTAGGTCATGCCATGCCGACTGACACGCCAGCTCGGACCATTAAGGCAAACCTTGGTTTTGACAAAGATAAAATGAGGGAAAAACATCACAAATAGTGTGAACATGCCTAGAAGAAATCTATGGACATGCCAATTACATACAATGACTTGATTAGGACTAGCAGTGGGAAAAGAGGTGGAGAGAAGACTAAATCGCTTTATTAGAGACAACAAAAGTAGATTTGCTTACTCTACTTTGGTAAATGATTCTATCCTACGCAAAGGTCACTTGTGTAAAAAATATCTACGTAGCTGCCCCAAATAGTTGGGACATTATAGTTGTTGTTGTTGCTCGATTGCAATGTCACTATGAAGATTAATAAAAAAATAGTTTAAATATGAAAATAATTAAAAAACAGCTGCTCTTCTATATACTAGTGCATCTCGCTAGTAGCAGCTCTGCCACACATGGTAAAGAAAATTAAACTGCAGTGATACCAGAACTCTGTTGTAGCTTAACAAATAATCAACTGAAGTTTAAACACTTTCTGTGTCTTGCTGTCTTTTATATTATAATTTTTTGAAAGTGGCCACGAATTCATGAAAAACTTATTACATCCAAAAGCCAACAATAAAAACATGTTAAGAGAAAAGTTTGAAAACATGATAGTTTGAAAAGATTCATAGCATCAGTAATTATAAATGTTATTTTTCAGCCATGATATAATTAGAGCAGCAGCTAACGCTATAGGATGTAAGTAGAGAATAACACACCTTATCCTCTTCCTTTTCTTCTGACTCATTAATTGCACCCTCCTTGTTATCCTTGATCTCTTCAGATAATGGTGACTTTTCCTGTTCTTGCTGCTTCTCGGTTGCAAGCTTATTATCATCAGAGTTTAGGATCTCATCCTTTTCCCTGTCCAAGAAAGTGTCTAACAGATAAGAACAAGCTAAGTAATGAAAACCATCAATAAAATTTCAACTAAATGGTTTCATTATTAAATAGAAAAAAAAGCCTTAACTGTATATGCGTCTCATCAGCTACAGTTCCCCAATTACCACGACCTGCGCCCTGGCGTTTCATCTCATAGCCACGACCAGTGCCACTCCGGCGCTCGTACGACCTACGTGGGGGCCATTCGGAATCAACTCCAGATTCTTCATTACCATAGCCACCACGGCCCCCATATCCACCACGACGGCCACCACTGAATGGCTGACGCGGCGGACGTTCCCTCTCTTGAGGCCTATCAGCATCACCATCTTCACCTCCACCACCACCAGCACCACTATAGCCCCTGGAGAATCCATTGTCATTTCCAAAGTCACGATTTGGGCCCATTCCACCACTTCGTCCACCTCTTCCACGTCCAGGCCCTCCACGGCCAGCCCCACCACGTGCTGGCGCAGCATTGTTCCTCGTTTCTCTTGCCTCCCTCACTATATTACCGATATTCCCGAACCAGAGAACAGAGAAAACAAGAAAAGAATAAAAGAAGTAAAATATCGAACCACAAAAAGAAAACCCATCTGCGACTGAAACCTAACATAGACTCAGAAGCTTGAATTAGACATTAAATAGACAAAATCCAAGATTTGAAGGGAAGACATGGCAAAGATCAATCTTTGTTAAGAGCATCGCTACGAATCAACCCAAATCTGTTTGGAACCAACCAGCTTGAGCAGGAGGAACTGGCTTAGTGGGGAGCCTCGCCGTTGCCGGGCTAGCGGCAGCAGCTGGCGCAGCGGGCTTCTTGACCACCATCTTCCGCACTTGAGCGGCGATGAGCTGCGACGGGTCATCGTTGTCATCGTCTCCCAGGAGATCGAAGGGGTTCGCCGTGGCCATCTCCACAGAGGGTCGTCTCAAGGGCTCGCCTCAGAACGGCAGCAGGAAAATCTTGCGACTAGAACAACCGTCTTCGCGACGCGATCGCCATGGGAAAAGAAGTAGAAGAATCGGGGTCGAGTAGCCTCACAGGGGAGCAAAAAGCGAGAGTTTTGAGGGCGCGGAGGAAAGAAATAGGCGGAGCAAAACCCTAGCCGCACCCCTCCGCCACGGGCTCGCATCCAGAAGACCTAATCCCTTCGCCGCCACCCTCCAACCAGGAGGCGAAATGACGAAACTCTTCAATACAACAAGTTCAATTGACGGAACTTCGAACGTTTCCCAAGACACCGACGTGGGTAATTTCGTCATACGAGAGACCATACCGCGTTCTCTGAGACACGTGGACGAAATTCCAGCATGATGATGATAAGATCGAGCGGAGCAGATCGACCTGCATTCTACTTGGATTCATCAGAATGGTAATGACGCATAAACCTCTTTGTGCGACTTAAGCATATGCGGCAACGAACGAAACTACTTGAACCATATTTATATGTGAATTATGGAAAAAGAATTATCTTTTAATAAAGGATTTGACGTGCATTTAGTGAAGACATTCTTTCTGAAATCAAGTCCAAGCAAAGATTTGACCCTTATCGTATGCACACATATCACGTATTCTTCAATGATATTACAGAGACGTTACAGTGTTCAATGTTCTTATTATTCAGATAGACGATGACTAATTCCAGACGTAAAACACTGACGCCCAAGTATAATATTGGAATTTTTCATTGTCGAAATGCAATATGCTTTCAATCCTAGCCTTCGAAGAGGTATGGGAAAGGAAACAAATAGTGGACTGCTGATATCAGAATCAACATCATAATATACAACACACAGGCACGTAATCACCAATCCGCCCCATGTCAAACCGCGACGAGAGAATGAGACTGAGAGATGCGTTCACGACAGGATAAAGAGTGCGGTTGAGTGGTCTCAGCACCAGCGAAGAGATGAAGGGAGTTCCATGACCAGTGTTTACCAGGCAAACTGATATCAGATCGGTTGTGGCTTCCATGATAGTTTCTGTGTAATACACCTTCGATCTGTTGGTCACAGTTATCGTCTTCCAAAAGTTGACGCCAAGATGGAGATCAAACTGAACAGAAGAACTGTTCTTGGAATCATAGTTGCCATATAAGAATGATGTCATGATGAGATACTTAAGCCGTGGGGTCATTGATCTGAAGGTGTAGCAGTTCCGAGCTCCACTAGGGAAGCTTCTCACGGTGAGGTATCGCTGGGGGAGCGTAACTGATGCGTATACCGAGGATATGTTATGAGGATCGCCACTGTCTATGTAAGGTGCATCAGAGACGTATGTTATACGAGATAATAGCGCCATGTAAGATGCTTGAGCATCATGTCCATATCCACAATCAAGGCTGATAAAACCTGGGAAGAGATGCACGAAATGTCTTCGAGTAGAGAAGAGGCAGTAGAAAGAAGAAAACGCATGATACTAGTTGACACAGTTTACAACAACAATATACATCCAACTAACCAATCATGAGCATCTATGTGTTCATTGAAATATGTATATTATATTATGATACAGAAATATGAAATATATGTTTCCTCCAAGAGAGAAAAGAAATGTATGGATACATTCAGTCCAATTGTAAAATCAATCACCATTCAAATTATTTTCATTATTGCTATTTCTTCTTATTGATCGTTGAGACAAGTAGATATCAATATCTTAAATAATGGGTGATCACAATCAATCAGCCTCTTAGGTATGAAACCAATAGGTCAATGATTGTAGACGAATTATTTTCCTAGAGGGTGTGAAGACAATATAATAATATGATAGTCGGGATTATTTTCTTGGATGGTACGAACATAATAATTTGAAGATTATTTTTTTATACCTATGCTATAGAGTTAAATTGTTCCTTCTATCAAATTTCTCGACAATAAAATCAATGGTCCAATGATATTCTTATTAAATATATAAGCATCCGATCTTTTGAACTATGATACTACTTTGTTGGATAGGTTGTTTTCTTTGCTGAGTTGATGAGGATGTCTGTACAAACAGAGGAGTAATGTGGCATAAAGCGGAGTGTGTAGGTAGAACCTCTAAGATGCTCTTTGAGAGTTCCCTGAGACATGTACTCGTAGACCAACGCCAGGTGCTCTCCATCAATGCAGTAGCCGATCATAGAAACCAGATTCCTGTGATGCATCCTCGACAAATGCTGGGCCTGCAACGCAGTGGGATCAACAAGATGCCGAGCATGATCGAAGCTGGAAGGCAACAGATTACCACCTCGGTGACAAACTCTTCTGATGATGTGTGAGACAGCATCTTCACAGCGACTTCAATGCCGTTCTCCAGTTGGCCATAGTAGACAGTCCCAAACCCTCCTTTCCCAAGAACTCTGCCGAAGTTCTTCGTGATCTTCTTCAGCTCCGTGTACGTAAATCGTCGATTGTCGATCTGGAACGCGTATTCTTTCGACCCCCTCATGTGTCTACCTCTGGCTGTAGATTTCAAGAAGATACATACATACCATTAAACAAAAATCACAGCGTTGAATGTGCACGAAGAAGCGACTACCTCGTTGCTTTCTCAGGATGCAGAGGACTATCAGCATCAGCAGCAAGACGACAGGAACTACGCAGGATATCACAATAATAGTTGGTGCAGTTTTCTTCCGCTTTGCCTCGCATGAAGTGGCATTGAAACAAACATTCCTATTGCCCTCGAGTCTACCATTTGAAGGATTTCAAGGTCAATCAACAGCTTTGGAGAAAAATGGTGATGAATTACAATGAGTAATTCAATGCAAGGATTTAATTTATGTTCTATCTTGCGTTGAATGATAAGGCATATAACAGAGAGAGAGGGGAGGTTTCGAGAAGGAAATAAACCTTAAAGTAAGTGATCCATTCTGTGATTTTGTAAGGAGAGAAGAAGGTACTAATCCACTCAGTTCATTGTTTGCCAAATCTCTGCAAGTAGCTTCATGATGTTAAACCTAAATAGTTTCAGCAAAGGAATCATACAAGTCATTAGGAATACTTGCTACAGTGATGGCAGATATGCTAGAAAAGATGGTACTGACGCTGTCAATTTATTGTAAGAAAAATCCCTGCAAAATTGACATCAGATTAAATATATTGCCAAGATTACACTACGAAGCAGATATCACCAACTCCAGAAGAAGCACTTACAAGTATTGGATTTCACTGAGGTTGGCAAAAGAAGTTGATATTTCGCCTGTCAATGCGCTGTGCGAAAGATTTCTGCAGAACCCGTTGCGTGTGTTCATCCATATTCCTTTTGCTTCCTAAAATCCATGTTTTCTTTTGTTTAATTGCTGCATTATCTTCATGTTAAAGTACAAACTCACACTACAGTGATCCTTGAAACTCCAGCTACATCAACAGTACAGTTCAATCCATCCCATCCATGCATCGGCCATCCGATTCCTCTTCACAGCATACATTCCTATGATTGAATGTATGCATGATAAATATTTCATCAATCCCAAGTAAGTCATATCAAATTCTTCCTTCATATTATTAGCATCATTATCAATATAAATTACATCATCTATAAATAAATAAGCAATTAATATCTTTTCTACCTCTCTATATTTTACAAATAAAGTATATTCACAAGGATATTTTTCAAATCGATGTCTTATAATATGCATTGATATGACAATATCATATTTTGGATGCTTGACTTAATCCATATAATATTTTTAATTTATATATTATCTTTAAATGTTTTAGCAAAAAATTATTGCTCAATATAAACGACTTCTTATAACTTATCATGCAAAAAGATAAATTTAATAGGTAACTGATAAACAATCAATTATTTTGAACTGTAAAAGAAAATATAACTTTACCATTTCCTATCTAGCTATTAGTTCAAACACCTCATTATTCAAATCTATTCCCATTCGCATTTACGCAAAGATGTTCACCTTGATCGAATGGGAATAGTCGACAAGGTTCATATTTTAGTTACCTACCAGATCATTGAATTATAGCAAACTAAAAAAATGATGATTTAGTATTAACAACATTATTTTTGACTATCTCATAATTTTCTAATATATATTAGATATTAATGAAACACATTTGCTTCCATCATCAATATATTCAGTGCATAAAGACCAAGTTTTCCAATGCATTTTATTTTTTTAAAAAATAATTTTTATTTGAGCACATGATTTTTTTTTTATTACAAAAGATTAGTGACGAAGGCGAGACTCGAAGTCAACATTTTTTATTCGTACATCAACAACATATTAGCCTTTTATAGGTCATTATTAAATTTAATTTACAATAATCCCTTACATATTATATTGTCTTGGTATTTTTACATATATATTAAGTTCAAAAACAAAATATATGCCCTATAAATTCTATCGTGACATATACATCCCTCCGTATATTTCTTTAACATCTAATCATGTTTGTCATCGATGTTAAAGAATAAAAATGACAAATATTTAAAATATAATTAAAATTTGTTTTTCATCAACTAAAGAGTTCGATGTTGAAAGTAATGACAATGGAGGAGGAAGAAGAAGAATAAGATGCCATCGCCATGATATGAACAAGCAATAAGACTGCATCTTCCTCACAAGAATCCAACAGTTGTTTACTAGAAAAGCTCTAAAGTGCTGCAGTCGTAGTTAGGTTTGAAGGGCAATCAAGATTCTTGATGAGGACAAGAGTAGGTTGAAGTCAATTCACAGGTGAAAAGAAAAATCTTGATGAGGACAAAAGTTCAATATAAGTCAATAGTTTAAGTAAAACAGTGAATGTTGATGAGGACAAATAAATACATTATATTTTTCAATATACAATTAATTATTGAAGTATAAAAGAGAGTTGTATTTTTCTCTAAAAATTCATATGACCTAACTAAAAATAAAAACCCAATTGGACTTGATTGTTTTCCCATAATTTTATTTTATTTTTTGTGACTTATAAGCCTTAAAACTCGCTAAATAAATAAACAAAATGAGTACCAATTAAGTAAAGCTAACATTTTCTATGGCTAAAATATGGAAAATATGTAGTCCTCCCTCGTAGGAAAAAATAAAAAGTAGATATCAATATCTTAAATAATGGGTGATCACAATCAATCAGCCTCTTGGGTATGAAACCAATAGGTCAATGATTGTAGACGAATTATTTTCCTAGAGGGTGTGAAGACAATATAATAATATGATAGTCGGGATTATTTTCTTGGATGGTACGAACATAATAATTTGAAGATTATTTTTTTATACCTATGCTATAGAGTTAAATTGTTCCTTCTATCAAATTTCTCGACAATAAAATCAATGGTCCAATGATATTCTTATTAAATATATAAGCATCCGATCTTTTGAACTATGATACTACTTTGTTGGAAAGAGAGAAAAAACTTTGAAATCAAAAAGACTTTCAAGTATATACCAAAAAGATGATGCAATATTAATGTGGTTTGATAATTATCTATTTATATCTACAAAGAAAAATAAATTCTTCACTATATAATAAAAAGTAGTATAAGAAATTATTTTTTCTTGATTGAACTCATACCCTTGGTATACTCTCTCATATAGACTCCAAAGAACTCTCTCCCTCTCACTAGAATATTAAGACTTAGTGATCTATTCATAGGAATAAATCTTAATTATTTAAGAATTCTTCTTCTTCTTATTTGGATCCTTAATACTCCAAAATATAATTAAAACTTCTAAGATATTACCAACCCTAAAACTCTACACATCAACCCAACAAACGAAAAATTAATTAGATCGATGTACGAAAGGGCCTCTCGTAGATGATATCTGAGGTGCTCCTATAATTAATATTAGTTACAAATACTATTTCCGTTGACCATGCTCGTATTCTCCTCTAACTCTTGTAGATGATCTATGTTTCCTTGGACTGTCAGATCCATGTCTCACTACTGCTATCTACAGGAAGATGTCTTATTTGTACAGTTCCTGTAAACGTTTGCATGGAGAAAACCTACATTCAAAGAACATGGTCTGGAAAGAAGGTAAAGGGGAAGCAAGATAGAATTACTTACCGAGACCGTCCGTAAACTGACCTCCAACATGAACAGCGAACACGGAGAACAGCAGAAGAATCGAACATAGGATGACGGCCATGTTCCTCGAGCGGAAGCATCTCCTTCTCCTGGCCAGTTTCTGCATATGGTGGAAGGTTTTGGGAGGCAAATGGATCAGTCAAACATACACATAACGATGTCCCAAGTTATCAAATACTAGGGGCCATGGCTTCCCACCAACTAACGACTCTGCAGTAATCATGTCACATCGCAAATCTGGATTCCAGTTGAAGGCATTTTACTGCAGCGACTCGTCATAGGAGAGCCTAATAAGCTCTTATGAGATACTAAAAGCCGAAGACTCGAATCACCTTTCTTTTATTTTCTCTTCTTTATCAGCTACTAGTCTTTCTTTCCTTCTTTCCCCCGTACTGTGACTAATCCGCAGGAAAATATAGGAATATAATGGTGGCTTCTGAATTTGTACGTTAAGTGGGTGGCAAGTATCATTCAGACTTTAAGAGTTAGGATGGGTTGACTGACTTTTCAGGACCGGCGTCAGGAGCTCGATGACCCCGTCGTCAGTAAGTTTTATGGGTTGCAATCTAGTCAATATCACGCTTTAGAACGAGGAAGAGATTATGGCTGCCAACTCAAAGTAGTTAACTACTGACAGCCGGTATTAAAACAACAGTAGCATGCACAGATTGAAAAGAAAATATGGTTTCTTATTTGTTGTTGTTGTTGAAAAGTTCCTCCATGCATTTAGTTTTTCTAAATCTTATAGTCTCAGTAAGATATTTGACATCCATATATGGGAAAAGATGAAGCTGATACATACAATGAGAACTGCATCCAAATCGAGCGCTCGATCTATTGACTCGTCAAATACCATTGTCAACACCAATCATTATCTGCACTAACTATTGTGGAGGAAAACCTAATGGGATTTAGATCTTCGATGTGGACCATCTGATATTGATTAAAAAAAAATCTCTCTCTTCATTTTTTCTTTGTGCCTTAATATAAGAAAAGTATATTTTACTCTTAAACAACTATTATTTTTCTCTTTATATTTAAATACCATAACGACCCTAACTCCAAAATATTACATATATATATATATATATAATTTTTTGAAAATATCTATTTTTATTTTGTTGTAGTGAGTGGGTGCTGAAGTAGGGTTTGTGCTGTATACAGCGCTGGAAGAAAGGTAGTCCGGGGTGAAGGGTTTGGCATCATTCAGCAGGGTTCCTCCGAGGTAGACGAAGAACTGCCTCGATTCATTCTGAAGCAGTGGCTTCAGCTCAGAGAAGTGTAGGACTGCGTAGTATTCATCGAGGCCTCGGGGTTCTGTTGTCAAACTGAGTTCCAGTTTGTTGGCGTTCACAGGGACAACTGCAGTCTTCATGACGACATGAGGTGCCTCAAAGTGATCATCCACAGGATTTTCGACTGTGAGATTAGTCGATGTCTTTGTCAAAGAGGTTGTGTCGTCAAATGGATTCCAGATGCGATCATGGGGATCGGAAGGAAACCTGTTATGTTATCAGGCGAAATGAAAGATCAATCTCAAATGGATCAATAGCCATGCTGATGGATCTCATGTGACTGACCTCACGTAATCACCAATCCGCCCCATGTCAAACCGCGACGAGAGAATGAGACTGAGAGATGCGTTCACGACAGGATAAAGAGTGCGGTTGAGTGGTCTCAGCACCAGCGAAGAGATGAAGGGAGTTCCATGACCAGTGTTTACCAGGCAAACTGATATCAGATCGGTTGTGGCTTCCATGATAGTTTCTGTGTAATACACCTTCGATCTGTTGGTCACAGTTATCGTCTTCCAAAAGTTGACGCCAAGATGGAGATCAAACTGAACAGAAGAACTGTTCTTGGAATCATAGTTGCCATATAAGAATGATGTCATGATGAGATACTTAAGCCGTGGGGTCATTGATCTGAAGGTGTAGCAGTTCCGAGCTCCACTAGGGAAGCTTCTCACGGTGAGGTATCGCTGGGGGAGCGTAACTGATGCGTATACCGAGGATATGTTATGAGGATCGCCACTGTCTATGTAAGGTGCATCAGAGACGTATGTTATACGAGATAATAGCGCCATGTAAGATGCTTGAGCATCATGTCCATATCCACAATCAAGGCTGATAAAACCTGGGAAGAGATGCACGAAATGTCTTCGAGTAGAGAAGAGGCAGTAGAAAGAAGAAAACGCATGATACTAGTTGACACAGTTTACAACAACAATATACATCCAACTAACCAATCATGAGCATCTATGTGTTCATTGAAATATGTATATTATATTATGATACAGAAATATGAAATATATGTTTCCTCCAAGAGAGAAAAGAAATGTATGGATACATTCAGTCCAATTGTAAAATCAATCACCATTCAAATTATTTTCATTATTGCTATTTCTTCTTATTGATCGTTGAGACAAGTAGATATCAATATCTTAAATAATGGGTGATCACAATCAATCAGCCTCTTAGGTATGAAACCAATAGGTCAATGATTGTAGACGAATTATTTTCCTAGAGGGTGTGAAGACAATATAATAATATGATAGTCGGGATTATTTTCTTGGATGGTACGAACATAATAATTTGAAGATTATTTTTTTATACCTATGCTATAGAGTTAAATTGTTCCTTCTATCAAATTTCTCGACAATAAAATCAATGGTCCAATGATATTCTTATTAAATATATAAGCATCCGATCTTTTGAACTATGATACTACTTTGTTGGAAAGAGAGAAAAAACTTTGAAATCAAAAAGACTTTCAAGTATATACCAAAAAGATGATGCAATATTAATGTGGTTTGATAATTATCTATTTATATCTACAAAGAAAAATAAATTCTTCACTATATAATAAAAAGTAGTATAAGAAATTATTTTTTCTTGATTGAACTCATACCCTTGGTATACTCTCTCATATAGACTCCAAAGAACTCTCTCCCTCTCACTAGAATATTAAGACTTAGTGATCTATTCATAGGAATAAATCTTAATTATTTAAGAATTCTTCTTCTTCTTATTTGGATCCTTAATACTCCAAAATATAATTAAAACTTCTAAGATATTACCAACCCTAAAACTCTACACATCAACCCAACAAACGAAAAATTAATTAGATCGATGTACGAAATGGCCTCATTTAGATTCAAGCTGAGGTGCTCCTATAATTAATATTAGTTACAAATACTATTTCCGTTGACCATGCTCGTATTCTCCTCTAACTCTTGTAGATGATCTATGTTTCCTTGGACTGTCAGATCCATGTCTCACTACTGCTATCTACAGGAAGATGTCTTATTTGTACAGTTCCTGTAAACGTTTGCATGGAGAAAACCTACATTCAAAGAACATGGTCTGGAAAGAAGGTAAAGGGGAAGCAAGATAGAATTACTTACCGAGACCGTCCGTAAACTGACCTCCAACATGAACAGCGAACACGGAGAACAGCAGAAGAATCGAACATAGGATGACGGCCATGTTCCTCGAGCGGAAGCATCTCCTTCTCCTGGCCAGTTTCTGCATATGGTGGAAGGTTTTGGGAGGCAAATGGATCAGTCAAACATACACATAACGATGTCCCAAGTTATCAAATACTAGGGGCCATGGCTTCCCACCAACTAACGACTCTGCAGTAATCATGTCACATCGCAAATCTGGATTCCAGTTGAAGGCATTTTACTGCAGCGACTCGTCATAGGAGAGCCTAATAAGCTCTTATGAGATACTAAAAGCCGAAGACTCGAATCACCTTTCTTTTATTTTCTCTTCTTTATCAGCTACTAGTCTTTCTTTCCTTCTTTCCCCCGTACTGTGACTAATCCGCAGGAAAATATAGGAATATAATGGTGGCTTCTGAATTTGTACGTTAAGTGGGTGGCAAGTATCATTCAGACTTTAAGAGTTAGGATGGGTTGACTGACTTTTCAGGACCGGCGTCAGGAGCTCGATGACCCCGTCGTCAGTAAGTTTTATGGGTTGCAATCTAGTCAATATCACGCTTTAGAACGAGGAAGAGATTATGGCTGCCAACTCAAAGTAGTTAACTACTGACAGCCGGTATTAAAACAACAGTAGCATGCACAGATTGAAAAGAAAATATGGTTTCTTATTTGTTGTTGTTGTTGAAAAGTTCCTCCATGCATTTAGTTTTTCTAAATCTTATAGTCTCAGTAAGATATTTGACATCCATATATGGGAAAAGATGAAGCTGATACATACAATGAGAACTGCATCCAAATCGAGCGCTCGATCTATTGACTCGTCAAATACCATTGTCAACACCAATCATTATCTGCACTAACTATTGTGGAGGAAAACCTAATGGGATTTAGATCTTCGATGTGGACCATCTGATATTGATTAAAAAAAAATCTCTCTCTTCATTTTTTCTTTGTGCCTTAATATAAGAAAAGTATATTTTACTCTTAAACAACTATTATTTTTCTCTTTATATTTAAATACCATAACGACCCTAACTCCAAAATATTACATATATATATATATATATAATTTTTTGAAAATATCTATTTTTATTTTTTCTTAAAACGTGCATCTATTTTTTTCTTAAATGGTACTTTATTTGAATAATCCTAAAATAATCCTCATCAACCCTAATAAGATGAAGAAATACAAAAAAGCAAGAGTCGGGGAAGAGGTTAGGGCACAGATAAAGCCCTACCTTCGATCTGTTGGTCACAGTTATCGTCTTCCAAAAGTTGACGCCAAGATGGAGATCAAACTGAACAGAAGAACTGTTCTTGGAATCATAGTTGCCATATAAGAATGATGTCATGATGAGATACTTAAGCCGTGGGGTCATTGATCTGAAGGTGTAGCAGTTCCGAGCTCCACTAGGGAAGCTTCTCACGGTGAGGTATCGCTGGGGGAGCGTAACTGATGCGTATACCGAGGATATGTTATGAGGATCGCCACTGTCTATGTAAGGTGCATCAGAGACGTATGTTATACGAGATAATAGCGCCATGTAAGATGCTTGAGCATCATGTCCATATCCACAATCAAGGCTGATAAAACCTGGGAAGAGATGCACGAAATGTCTTCGAGTAGAGAAGAGGCAGTAGAAAGAAGAAAACGCATGATACTAGTTGACACAGTTTACAACAACAATATACATCCAACTAACCAATCATGAGCATCTATGTGTTCATTGAAATATGTATATTATATTATGATACAGAAATATGAAATATATGTTTCCTCCAAGAGAGTGTACATGTCAAAACTCATTCTAGCTTAGTGAATTATTATCTTCATAATAATTTACTCAACTTATTGACTATGGATGTACTAGGCCATTACGTCGTAGTCCCTAGATGATATAGGGGAATCCAATCCATTGAAAATGTTCGTCCTCAGTTACCGTGTATCTATAGTCCATCATCTATCTAATATCCCAAAGACCGTATATCTGACATTGTGCTATCAGACCCATACGGAATCTACAAGAGTCTCGCTCTAATCGGATTCTCCCAAAGAATTCTCTCTCTTAATTTGAATAATCTTGCAAGAACACAAATGATGTTCCTCTCATGACACCAAGAGCGAATGATCCTCTATCGATACTCAATTGCTCTCGTAAGGTTGGCTGTCACTCCCGATGACCGACTATGCTAGATCTGAAACTTCCAAATCTATAAGTCTGGCATTAAAGAGTGGAGTACTCATACAGGACATCCTTGGTGTCTGAAGTCTAAGGACCAGATACATAACTAGGATGATGGAATTATTGTCCGACAATGAGGTATCATTAACCATTCAACATTTCGTGAGCACAACTCTGTCACGCCCCCCGAATTTTCGCATTCAGGAGGTGTGACCCTATCTAAAATCAATAATATTATAATTCATCATCAAATCAATCCAGGATCCAATCTAACAATTTGAGGATACTAAGAACCATTCAATTCAATATTCACAATTCATAAACCTGTACATTTCATAAATCATACTCCACTTCACTCAAAGATTCATAAAATCCAAGGGCTACTCACCCTAAATTCAATCACAACACAAATTCATAATCGTAGAAATATATACAACTTAAAACTTATCATTCCATAAACAT
>LVTN01000253.1:331912-342154 GCA_001649415.1 Musa itinerans
TGTGCTAGATTTGAAACTTTGAAACCTATAAGTCTGGCAACAAAGGGTTTACTCATATAGGACGTCCTTGGTGTCTCAAGTCTAAGAACCAAGTACACTACTGGAATAATGGAATCACTGTTTGACAATGAGGTATAATCAACCATCTAGCATTACATGAGCGGATCAATTAGTAAACTCATTCTCCAATAAGCACCTGCATTGTAGCCCTAGTGTCCCCACACGAGCAGTTATGAAACCAGCTACCTCTATTATATAGAAGAGTATATAGCACACCAGTTTGTCCGGTTATCTTGATGTCTCTCTCGAGTAACATATGACTAGGATTATTTAGGGTTTGTGTTTAGAGGTGAATCGATTTCATTATCGTGATCTCATCACGATCCGATTCCCATTATACAAATCCATGGATATCACAATATATCAAGCAATATAAAGTAAAAAAATATCATAATAATAATAAACAAAAAGAGTGCATGTCATGTCACACGTGCCATCACTCATGTGATTAGCTTGCAGGGCACCTATGACTAGCAATCTCAATATCCCTCTCGAGTAACCTATGATCGGGATTATTTATGGTCTATGTTTAAAGGTGAATCGATTTTATTATTGTGATCTCATCACGATCCGATTCTCATTGTATAGATCGACGGACATCACAATATATGCAATAGATAACATAAAGTGAGAAAAATATCAATAAATAATAATAAGCAAAAAGAGTGCATAATATGTCACACGTGTAATCACTCACGTCATTGGCTTTCAGGACACCTATGACTAGCACAAACTCGTCCTCTAAGATTCCCCCTCGATCGCATCATTGGCCGCCAACGACCCATCACCCTCGGCCATGATTTTGGAAGGGCTCACATGCTTAATCGTAGGGAACATTAATCATAGACTGTGTGGCCTAGCTCTCCTCTCTGGGTACTTGACATAGAGCCCCATCCCTTGTCCATTTCAAGAGCCCCCCTACCCTAACAGACGATGCGCCCCTAGTCGTCCTTCAATGATGCAACCGATAGGAAGATATGTTCGCTAGCCATCGACATAAATGAGCCCTTAACTATACTGGAGGCTTGAGGGAGGACGAATAGTTGGCCACCCACCATCAACAAATCAAGTATAAAAGCTAGCCCTCGAAACCAGACGAGGCAAGCAGGCTCATCCTAAACTCTTTTGAGCTCTACTAAACCCTCTCCACCTACTTTACTGACTTAGGCGTCGGAGGGGTCAGGTCGGGATACTCCCTGACACTGACCATTTGTGTAGGACACCGACACATCTAAGGAGTACCTTAGGGCGATGCAAAGTGTTTCCAAACAAAGCCAAGGTGCATCTCGGGATGACCATGGGACGACACCTTAGGGTGATGCAGAGCATTTCCAGACAAAGCCAAGGTGCATCTCGGGACGACCATGGGACGATCTCCGTGAGCCAGTAATGCCTCCAGAGTCACCAGTCACCCTAACCTCCCATTCAAATCACACAAATGTAATCATTATGGGCTTCACAGACGGGTCTACATCTTCGGGATAAAACCAAAGGGTTAACTCTTTAGTCAACGGCACCTAGGCAACAATACACATATCACGTAACCATATATAAAACGAGTATTCTTCAATGATATTACCGAGATGTTACAGTGTTCAATGTTCTTATTATTCAGATGTATGATGACTTATTCCAGACGTAAAAGACTGACGCCCAAGTATAATATTGGAATTTCTCATTGTCGAAATGCAATATGCTTTTAATCCAAGCCTTCGAAGAGGTATGGGAAAGGAAACAAACAGTGGACTGCTGATATCAGAATCAACATCATAATATGCAACTCACAGGAATCCAAACAATTTTAAGCTTTTACTGAAGCATGTAAACTGCGATGGAGACTGGGAGCAGAGATGATAGAAGTGACATCAAGTTCATCTTGCTGATGGACCATCTTTGTCTGAAATGCTTGCACATTCGATCTCAAACGTACTGATCTGGTGCATCTCACCATGTTCTTTAAGTCGTTTCAGAGTGTTTCTGTTTTCGAGTTGGGTCTCATCAAGATTACTCTGCAGTGCCAACCTCTCTTTCAGCTGCATCACCACCTCCGTCATCGTCGGCCTCTTGGTGGAGGATTGCATGGCACAGTTGAGAGCTACGTAGGCAATCTTCCAAGCACAATTCACATCATACTGACCTTGCAGGCTTTTGTCGACGACGTCCTCTACGTTCCCCTTCGCAAGACTTTCGTAAACCCATTCAACTATGTGAATCTTTTCTGAACCAATTAGGATGGGAGGTTGGCCTGTGATCAGTTCCAGGAGAACCACCCCAAAGCTGTACACATCACTCTTCTCGCTGAGTTGGTTCTTCACGTTGTACCTTGAAAGTCACAGAATATGAAATGCCATTGATCTTATGCTCTAACTTGCTCGTATAAGAAGATTGCAGGAATGGAAGACATGACATACTCTGGTATCGATCTGTTGGTCACAGTCATCGTCTTCCAAAAGTTCACGTCAAGATGGAGATCAAACTGAACAGAAGAACTGTTCTTGGAATCATAGTTGCCATATAAGAATGATGCCCTGATGAGATACTTAAGCCGTGGGGTCATTGATTTGAAGGTGTAGCAGTTCCGAGCTCCACTAGGAAAGCTTCTCACGGTGAGGAATCGCTGGGGGAGCCCAACTGATGCGTATACTGCGGATATGTTGTGTGTCTCGCCACTGTCTGTGTAAGGAGCATCAGAGACGTATGTTATACCAGATAAAGTCCCCACGTAATATGCTTTAGCATCAAGCCCATATCCACAATCAAGGCTGATAAAACCTGGGAAGAGATGTATGAAATGTTTTTGAGTAGAGAAGAGGCCGTAGAAAGAAGAAAAGGCATGAGAGTAGTTGACAGTTTACAACAACAATATACATCCAGCTAACCAATCATGAGCATCTATATGTTCATTGAAATAGGTATATTATATTATGATACAGAAATATGAAATATGTGTTTCCTCTAAGAGAGAAAAAGAATATATGGATACATTCAGCTCAGTTGTAAAATCAATCATTATTTAAATTGTTTTCACGATTGCTATTTTATTTCTTGTGGTTGATGGTTGAGACAAGTAGATATCAATATCTTAAATAAGGGGTGATCACAATCAATCAGCCTCTTAGGTATGAAACCAATAGGTCAATGATTGTAGACGAATTATTTTCCTAGATGGTGTGAAGATAATAATAATAATAATAATATGATAGTAGAGGGATTATTTTCCTAGATAGTACAAACATAATTATTTGAAGATTATTTTTTTATACCTATGCTACAGGGTGAAACTGTTCATTCTATCAATTTTTTTGACAATAAAATCAACGGACCAATGATATTTTTATTAAATCTATAATTACTGGATCTTTTGAACTATGATATTACTTTGTTGAGAAGAGAGAAAAAAACTTTGAAATCAGAAAAACTTTCAAGTATATATCAAAAAGACGATATAATATTAATGTAGTTCGATAGGGAAAAATCAAATTCTTTACTATATAACAAAATTCAATATAAAAAAATATTTTCTCTTGATTTAACCCAAACCCCTGATGTACTTTCGTTTCGAACTCTTTTTTGAATCCACTAAAAAAACTTGGATCATCTAAAGTATCTTTGTTTCTGTCTCTCCCTCTCACTAGAATATTAAGACTTAATGATCTATTCATAGGAATAAATCTTAATTATTTAAGAATTCTTCATCTTCTTATTTGGATCCTTAATACTCCAAAATATAATTAAAACTTCTAAGATATTACCAACCCTAAAACTCTACCCATCACCCAACAAACGAAAAATTCATTAGATCGATGTATGAAAGGGCCTCTCGTAGATGATATTACAAATCCTATTTCTGTTGACCATGCTAATATTCTCCTCCAACTCTTGTAGATGATCTATGTTTCCTTGTACAGTCAGATCCTGTTTCACTACTGATATCTACAAGGAAGATGTCTTATTTGTACAGTTCCTGTAAACATTTGCATGGAGAAAACATACTTTCAAAGAACATGGTCTGGAAAGAAGGTATAGGGGAAGCAAGAAAGAATTACTTACCGAGACCGTCCGTAAACTGACCTCCAACTTGAACAGCGACCACGGAGAACAGCAGAAGAATAGAACATGGGATGACGGCAATGTTCCTCGAGCCGAAGCATCTCCTTCCCATGGACAGTTTCTTCATCTTCAGCTGCAGGCAAATGGATCAGTCAAACATACACATAACGATGTCCCAAGTTATCAAATACTAGGGGCCATGGCTTCCCAACAACTAACGACTCTGCAGTAATCATGTCACATCGCAAATCTGGATTCCAGTTGAAGGCATTTTACTGCAGCGACTCGTCATAGGAGAGCCTAATAAGCTCTTATGAGATACTAAAAGCCGAAGACTCGAATCACCTACTAGTCTTTCTTTTGTCTTCATTATCATAAAATCTATAATTATGCTATATTATAAATACGAAAATAATCTATATGTCAGGATTGAAATCAACTGTATAGATCTAATTTAATACGATACGTACCTTTTGATGCCATCTGTTCAGAGATCTCGTTTAATCTGTTAGTACCGTCGTAGATCCAAGATTGCTGCAAGCACCGTCCGTAATGTGCCAACGCTTACCCAACCCCTTAGAGATTCTGTCCTTTTATATGCGAGAGCTATCTCCTGATGAATCGTTCCGTAAATGGACTTAATCTATTGGCTAAAATATCTGAACGGAATCCAATCAGTTATCTTATCCAATTATAAAAGGGCCACAAAAACTTAACATTCTCCCACTTGGCCCATTAATTAATAAGATATAAAAGAGATATTCAAAATCAAAATAAATAAAATAAAATTTGTTTGAAAACAATTTTACCTAATTGGATTCCAAAGAATTTTTGAAAAGCATTTTATATATGGCCATATTTTTAAAAATAAGCCAATAAGTCCAATAAACATAATAATAAGTCCTGCACAGTAGGTTTGCACCAAGGGCTTCCCGGCTCGACCCCTCCGATGCTTAAGCCAACGTAAGGTAAAGGGGGAGAAAGACAACAATATAAGCTGTGTAAATGAGAGAGTAGAGAGCAGAGAGGTTATTGCATACCGAGCCTCTTAGCTTGGCATAGGGCATGACTTTTTTATCTAGGCACCGAGGTGTCCAAGGAAGTTGATGCATGCTATCCTTAATGATCATTAGTTCCTATGCCTTTATTGTTTGTTCATGTAGTGGAGGGAGTTGGAGGGTGCCAATATTATCCCTATCACATCCAAATCAAGTATAATTGTCAACACCAATCATTATCTATTGACTTTTCAAATATAATTGTCAACACCAATCATTATCTGCACTAACTTCAAATATAATTGTCAACACCAATCATTATCTGCACTAACTAATATGGAGGAAAACCTAATGGGATTTAGATCTTCGATGTGGACCATCTGATATTGATTAAAAAAAAATCTCTCTCTTCATTTTTTCTTTGTGCCTTAATATAAGAAAAGTATATTTCACTCTTAAAAATAAATAACTGTTATTTTTCTCTTTATATTTAAATACCAAAATGACCCAAACTCCAAAATTATATATATAGAAAAATATTTATTATTATTTTTTTTCTAAAAATGTGCCTCTATTTTTTTCTTAAATAGTACTCTATTTGAATAACCAAAAATAATCATCACCAACCCTAATAACACAAAGAAACACAAGGAAGCAAAAGTCAGAGAAGAGGTCAGGGCATAGATAAAGCCCTCCCTCACAACCGAAGAGGCGCCAAAAAAACCCCTCACCTCTTGCGGGGAGATAGTTGTCCTCGCCCGAATCCACCTCGGGATAACGCAATATTTCTATCGCATTGTCGAAGCTATACTAATGGCAACGAGATTCGCACCCATCCTCAACGAGTCGAAGTCTCTAAAGCCCAAGAGGTTGCATGAGTCCCAAGGCCTAGAGAACCCTTCGCCATAAGGGAAAAGCCTCACTGCAGTTAGGGTCAGTAGGCACGAAGTATGCCATGACTAATGCACCCCATTAAAACCAAGTGTCCCGTGCCTCGACGCAAGGGCTTGCACCGCCCCCTTACGTGGTCACTAACTAGAACGCGAAGCACGGACCCTGGGGAAGTCGCACGAGTCGACCATCGATACACAACATCCAAACTCATCTTCTCAGCTTCCCCCTTGATTACATCACTAGCCGCCAATGACTCGTCACCCTTGATCATGATTTCGGAAGGGCTTGCATGCTTAATCATAAGGAACATTAATTCTAGATGACGTGGCCTAGCTCTCCTCTCTAGGCGCTTAACACCAAGCCCTATCCTCTATCCATTTTAAGCACGCCCCCGCCCTGACAAACGACGCTATAAATGAGCCCCTGACAATACAAGAGGCTCGAGGGAGTACGAGTGGCTGGCAACCCTCCACCAACGAATCACGTATAAAAGCCAACCTCCGAAATCAGACGAGGCGAGCAAGCTCATCCTAAATTCTTTTAAGCTCTACTAAACCCTCTCCAACTACTATACTGATTTAGGCATCGAAGAGATCAGGTCAGGATACTCCCCGACATTGATCATTTGTGAAGGACCCTAACGAGTCGAAGGAGTACCTCAGGGTGATGCAAATCGTTTCCAAACAAAGCCAAGGTACACCTCGAAATGATCCCGAGCTTCTTTCAACAAACTAGTCGCACCTTGAGACGACCATGAGTTAGTCTTTGTGAGCCAACAACGCTTCACGAGACACTTGTCACCCTAACCTCTCGCACGAATCACACCCACATAATCCGTATGAGTTTCTCAAATGGGTAACGTATCTTCAAGATAGAACTAGACCGTATTGTTGGGTAATATGGGCTTGGACTGGGCAATTGGGCTTTTTGAGCTCAAATCAACAATGAAAAGAAAAAGGGGAAGAGAGGGGTGTGCAGCGAGCGAACAGTGAATGAGCAGAGGCGCGTGCAGCTAATTGTGGCGCCACACAGCGAGAGGAAAGAATAGAGAGAGAAAAAGAAGAGAGAAAAATAAGTTTTTGAGTTTTCTGCTTGAAGTACCCAAACGTTGTCAGTTTTGGCCCAAATTTTATGTAGAGAATCCTTATAGCAAACTCTACAATCATAACGGTGTTGATTTGTAGTTTACCCTCTCTAAAGTACTTTCCTGCTATACCCATTATGTGAGACTTAAAGTTTTTTTTTCATGAAATCCATCTTTGGTGGTGATGATACGTTAATGTTCAGCCAAGATTTATGTTCTTGATGTTATTATGATCCTTTGGTTATTCTAAAGAAGATTTATTGTAAACCTGTTATCATTACTATTGATAGTGGAAGTTTAAGATGGACTACGGTCCGATGATTTTTCCCGCATTGGGTTTTTCATGTTAGAAATTTGCTCTCACTATATGATTGATTTATTACTCTACTGTTTATGCAGTTCTGGTTAATATGTACTTTTGATAAAAAGTTGATATTTTGATGAGGAACTTATTTTGATACACAAAGAAGGAAAGAGTTATTCCGCTTTAACAGGTTTTTCCCAACAAGTGGTATCAGAGCAATAGGTTGTTTGGTGCTAGTTTTTTTTTTCTTGTGTGATTGAAATG
Organism: Musa itinerans; assembly: GCA_001649415.1. Taxonomy (NCBI): domain Eukaryota; kingdom Viridiplantae; phylum Streptophyta; class Magnoliopsida; order Zingiberales; family Musaceae; genus Musa; species Musa itinerans. The sequence continues at coordinate 339,567 of LVTN01000253.1, forward strand.
GAGTTAGATGGTATGATTAAATTGAACACATCAAATTATTCTACTTGGAGGCATATGATGGAAGATTTGCTCTATTGCAAATATTTGTATAAGCCCATCAAAGTTAAAGATAAACCTTCTACTATGGACGATGAGAAATGAGAGGTTCAACATAGAAAAGCTATTGCTTATATTAGAAGATGGATGGATATAAATTTACATGAGCATATTTCTGATGAAACCAGAGCTGATGTTGTTTGGCAAATGTTAGAAAACCTATTTGCAAAAAAGACAGTGGGAAATATAATTTCTCTCCTCAGAAGACTTGTAAATTTGAAGTATAAAGATGGTGGTAACATTGTAGAGCACATAAGTCTATTTCAAAGTCTTGCAAACAAGCTAGTTGCTATAAAAATGAAGATATATGATGAGATGCAATGATCTTTCTCAGCTCTTTACTAGAAAGTTGAAAAACATATGTTGTGACAATTTGTAACTCCACGCTAGAGGGGACTCTAACTATAGATATGGTTAAAGATAGTTTGCTAAATGAAGATATAAGAAGGAAAGAATATGGTGAATCTTCTTTTGGTGCATTTATTATTGAAAAACAAGAAAGACATGGAAGAAGTCATAGCAGAAATCCACATGGTTATAGAGGAAGATCCAAGTCTAAAAGAGATATCAAATGTTTCCACTATAACAGGCTAGGTCATATGAAGAAAGAGTGTAGGTTTTGAAAGCGATAACAGAATGAAAGGAAGAAAAATGAGAAAAAGACCAATATAGTTACTGCTAAAGGTGATATCATTATTTTGTGTGATGACGGTTGTGTTAGTCTTGCAGCTCAGGACAGTAACTAGGTAATTGACTCTGGTGCTTCATTTCATGTTACTTCTCATGGTGATTTCTTCAGATCTTACACTGTTGGTGATTTTGGTAATGTCAGAATGGAAAATAGTGATACATCGAAGATTGGGTATTGGAGATATTTGCTTAGAGACCAGTATTGGGAGCAAATTGATACTCAAAGATATCAGACATGCTATATATATTCGTCTTAACTTGATATCTATAGGAAAACTTGATGACGAGAGATTTACGCACTATTTTGGAGAAAGTAAATGGAAACTCATGAAAGGTTCTCTAATTGTGGCAAAAAGAAATAAGCTTAACTCTTTTTATATCATGGAAACTAAGTTACACAAAGGAGAGATTAATGCAATTCGGAAGGGTGAAAGTATAGATCTTTGGCATAAGAGGCTTGGTCATATCAGTAAGAAGGGACTTCAAACTCTTGCTAGAAAGTAGTTCTTACTATAGTTGCAAGGTACATCTCTTAAATCTTATGATCATTGCTTAGTTGGAAAAACACATAGAGTTACATTTTATACATATCCATCATCTAGAAGATCAGATGTTATTGATTTAGTTCATACTGATATTTGTACTATGTAAACTAGAACTCTTGGAGGTGCTCTTTATTTTGTTACTTTTATTGATGACTATTCTAGAAAAGTTTAGGTTTTTGCTTTGAAATATAAAGACTAGGTACTCGATGTTTTCAAAGAGTTTCATGTCAGTAAAAAAGCTAAAGTATATTCGAGCAGATAATAGTAGCCAGTACAAGGGTCCTTTTGATAATTATTGCAGGTTTCATGGTATCAGGCTCGAGAAAACAGTTCCTAAAACTCCTTAGCAGAACAGTGTGATAGAAAAGATGAATAGAACCATTGAAGAAAGGATTAAGTGTATACTTTCTCATACCAAGTTACTGAAATCATTTTGAGGGGAGGATATGAGAGCTACAATTGACCTCATAAATCTTTCTCCATTAGTCCCTCTGAAAAATGATGTTCCAAAGAGAGTATAGAAAGGAAAAGATACATCTTATAATCACTTGAGAGTCTTTGGGTGTAAAGCATTTGTTCATATTCCCAAAGATGAGAGGTCCAAGCTTGATAATAAGGCAAAAGCATTTATCTTCTTGGGATATGGTCATGAACAATTTGGGTACAAATTATAGGATCCAATGAATAAGAATATTATTAGAAGCAGAGATGTTGTATTTCATGAAGACTAATTGTTTGATCATGGTGATAATGTTAAGAAGCCAAAAACCTCTGTTTTTATTCCTTGGAGTTTGGGTCCAGTTCCTTCACTTGTAGTTCGTGATGATCATGGGGGAGATGAATAAGAAGATTATGGTGAGAATGCCAGTGATGATACTCCTACAGTTGATTTTTTTGAACCAATTGAACAAGCACCTCCACCACCAATTGAGATTCCATTGAAAAGATCCACTATAGAGCAACAACCATCTACCAGATATCCTCCACATAAGTATGTTATACTTACTGACGGGGGAGAGCCAAAAACTTACCAAGAAAATATTCTACATGAGCATAAGAATGAGTGAGTTAAAGCCATATAAGAAGAGATGATATCCTTGCTTGAGAACCACACATATGACTTAGTAAAGTTGCCTAAAGAGAAGAAAGCTCTCAAGAATAAATGAGTTTACAAATTGAAGACTGAAAATAATAGCTCACAACAAAGATACAAGGCACGACTAGTTGTGAAAGGATTCAATCAGAAGAAAGGTATTG